>PVIU01005648.1:12352-110915 GCA_004026605.1 Ondatra zibethicus | reverse complement strand
CTCCCCAGTCCTTCTCCCTTCTCCTTCCCCCTCTCCCCTTCCCCTGCTCCCCTACCTCCCACCTCTATCCCTGCCCCATGGCTTCCAACTTTTGCTTGATGATCTTGTTTGCTTCCAACTTCCAGGAGGTTCTGTGTATGCTTTCTTTGGGTTCACCTTGTTATTCGGCTTCTCTGGGCTTGTGAGCTAAGTGCTTAGTGTCCTTTATTTTATAGCTAGGGTCCACTAATGAGTGGGTACATACCATAATCATCTTTCTGGGTTTGGGTTACCTCACTCAGGATAGCGTTTTCTATTTCCATCCATTTGTATGCAAAATTCAAGATGTCATTGTTTTTTACCGCTGAGTAGTATTCTAATGAGTATATAATCCACACTTTCTTGATCCATTCTTCCATTGAGGAGCAGAAAATATATTATATACATTTTGTTTTGTTTCTTCTGTGCTGTAACTTGTATTTGTGTATGTTGAGATTGACCCAGGAACATATTGCATTTATTAGAAAGAATAAAGTTTCTATTTTATACTAGAAATAATCTTATTGTAGTCTTTTATGATAGCATATGTCTAATTGAAGAACAAGGAAATAAAGGACATGAAATAAGACACGTCATTCACTTCTCCAAACATTATGTCCTTTCATACTTTTCAAATGATAGTTATTGAAAGATTCTGAGTAAAAGAGGTTGAGAATATACACATTATCATTTTGTTCATGGAGATATTGTAGATTATATGGGATTCTTTGGCTTGAAAATGACATTCACTGTCTGTCAATGACACAGGTCAGTTATTCAAACTTCCAGGTCATCTTTCAACTTACAACAATAAGGTATAAAACCTTGCTCCAGAGTTGTTCTGAAAATGAAAGATAAACTTCAAAACATTCACATGGTTCCAGAATATTGTCAGCAAAAAATATTAATATTCAATAAGTTGATAGGTGACATGTTTGTTACTATTACTAGCTTTATAACTGAGCTAATAAAATTTATCTTATGAGAATGCCTAGCATCATCGTTTGTGCCACTTCTGCTGCAATGAAAAATGCATTGTCTCAAATGTCACAATGCAAAAATAAGGAAAGGGCTATTTGGCGTAGGTTTCCAAATCCATGGTTCATCACTGAAGGAAATTAAGACATGAACTCAAACAGAGTAGAAACCTGGAGGCAGGAGCTGAATCAGATGTGATGGAGCCATGTTGCATAATGGCTTGCTCAGCACTTCACAGAAATAAAGTAGACAGCAATAATGAATCACTGAATGCCCCTCCCAACCTCATATGTGCATACAGATGTGTGTACCAACACAATATGGAATTTTGAAAGTAAATACATAAAAGTGTTATTGAAAACTAATCTACTGGCCAGCTATTTCTGCCTCCAGTATAACTAAGTTAAAATATAAAATACACATTAATAAGACTTTGTAGTAGGAATAGTCTCAGCTCTTTCATAGTATGCCTCCTATCTACTGTCTGCTATCCCATGGTGCACTTTACTATGCATTTATGTTCTTTTGATAGGTGGAAATAACCCAATAGACCATATTGAATGTTACTAATTTTAATAAAAAATATAATTCATATTTTATAAGCTATAATTAACTTGAATGTTATATTTGCAGAAAATACATATTAAGTGATAATTTTTTGCTGCTTAACAGTTGACTGGTGATATTGCTTCACTCTGAATCAGATCTAAAGATAGTTTCATGGTCATATCTGTTTTACAAGCAAAATTCCTTTTTTTTTTACTGTGTGTGTTTACTTGTACTTATTGCTTTATAGGCTAAATTCAGTTATTTATGAAATATGAAAGTAGCAACTTGTCCTAGGGCTGATAGAATATACACACTAATAAGGAATCTGTCATGTTATGTGAGATGATGTCTCTCTTCTGAGTGAATGCATCCTAATTTTCACTTGAAGTATAACTGCTACCTCAAGCCAGCAAGCCAGCATTCTGGAAGCTGTGGTGTGAATGTTAATCACACTGTTGGTCATGGCTACAAAATACTGGAGAAAAACGGAGTTGTATACAAACACTGGGGAAGTAACTGGGTTGTTTTTCTTTTAAAAAGGGACTTGTCATTTTATTAAAAGAAGGAAATTTAGAGAACTGCTATTTCAAGTTATCCACTCATTAAAAATGTGTTTGTGGAATCTCAGATCTTTAAGTATTTGCTCAAGGTCAAATATCAGAATAGCAGAGTTTGAGCTAGAATCAGAGCTTTTGACTGACAGAGTATTTTCTTGTCTAACTTCTCCATAATTTTTCATAGAATGTGCTTAGCTGATGTTAAAGAGTGGAAACAGGATGATTATCCCCCCTTTAACATTTTTTAATTGCCTGTAGCTCTTCTTCTAGGAGCAAGACCCTGTCAGATTTATCCCATCTAAGTTGGCATGCCAAACTAGTATTGTCATTATGCATGTTTTGTTCAATCTACTAGATTATTGATTCCATAGGTGCAGTTTTCTTGCAATAAATAAAAGACACTATCTCCTAGACCCCTGACTCTTGCACTCTTACCACCACTGTCCCCTCTTCTACAATATTCCCTCAGGCTTTAGTTTAGTAGCTTTGTGTTGCCTAGTTTTATGTCAACTTGAAATAAACTAAAGTCGTCTGAGAAAAGGAATCCTCAATTAGGGAAATGCCTCCATAAGATTGGGCTGTGAGGCATTTTCTTCATTAATGGGAAGGGTCCATCCCATGGTGTGTGGTGCCACTCCTGGGCAGGTGTTCTTGGGTTCTAGATGAAAACAGGCTGAGCCAACTATGAGGAGCAAATCAGTATGCAGCACCCCTCCATGGCCTCTGCATTAGCTTCTGACTCCAGGTTCCTGCCCTGCTTGAGTTCTTACCCTCATTGCTTTTGATAATGAACTGTTATATAGATCTATTAGTGAAATAAATCCTTTCCTTCACAAATTGCTTTTGGTCACAGCATTTCATAACAGCAGCAATTCACATAATTAGGACAGGTTTCATTTCAGATCTATCAATTGGGGCTGGGCACAAAATGATCTATTATTCTTTCTCCTCATTTTGATCAACTGTGGATTTCTTCAATAGTTTCTTTTTCAACATAAAAAAGAACTTCTTTGATGAGACACAAAACTACACTTATCTATGTGGATAAGGGCACATTATTTTAGAATGCACTTGGAAATTATACTGATTTAGAAAAATAGCATTAGTAGGTTTGCCCTAGGATTCAGGACCTCACCAGCCATGGATGATTGGCATGAATTTGTTCCTATTGAATAAGTCTTAAATTAGGCAGCTATTGGTTTCTCCAAAGTTGTAACTGGCACTAATCACCTTGGGAGTAACTTCTCCAGGGACAAGCCCCTGATGAGTTACCCAATCTCAGGTGACCCTCTTTGAACACATAGATAACAGCACTAAATGGACCCAACAATTCTTGGGGGGAGGGTGAAATAATTAAAGAAGAACACTCTTGTCCTGACATTGATGAGGAATTGTGATATGGAAGGGTAAGCCAAATAAATCCTTTCCTCTCCAACAACAACAAAACAGTAAATATTACAAAATATTTTCAAAACTTCCAAATTGAACCTTTTAATATATTATTAATATAGGTTAAAAGTTTAAATGAATAGGCAATTGTACTATTTTGTATCTATCAAGGAGTTCATTCTAAATTTCATATGGGTATAGAAGTACCTAAAATATTTTTTAAAAAGTCTTGAAAAAGAACAAACTTATAAGGCTGAACTTATAAGACCTCTGTATTAGTTAGGAACTTCAGGAGTCAGGGCAATATAGAAGTGCATCGAAACAGAGAAATTATTTTAACTGAAATAAAGACTGAGGTCATAAACTGGCTCAGACATATGAAAGCACATTGGTTTTCAACACAAATCTCCAAATAACACAACAACAAAGATGGCATTTTACAAAGGAATGGTGAAAAATGGATTTTGACAAACTAAAAGTAGATTTTTATAATGTCAAAATATTAATAAAAAATGGAATGAATGTAAATAGGAGAATATAAACTTCAAGAAGAAAATTATATGGTTGGAAAATTTTCAACTATTTTATGAAACTACACCAAAATTGTAGTCATAGAAGTGTGATATAAATTGTAATCTAATAACATTAAGATTCTGATCCTTGCAATTCTAAGAAACTATTGATTTTAAAGAAACAGTTCCCAGGCACATTTCTGGTAGGACTTTATAATAATGCAATTGGCTCTCAAGATTCTTTAAATAATTAAATAATCAGGCATGGTGGCACATATCTTTACCCCAGCAATCAGGAGATAAAGACAGGTAGATCTCTGTGAGTTTCATGTCAACCTGGCTTCCACAGTGGCAGCCTATCTTAAACAATTAGTGAAGAGAAACGAATAAACATTTTGAATAATTTCTTCATCATACACATGAAAGGATATTTTGTATCAGTAGTCACTAAGGAAATGAAAGTTAAAATTACCATTAAATGTTGTTGCCCAACTATGTTATTATTTAAAATTATTTAAAAATCATTATAAATCATGAGGATAGCAAGGATCCTAGCATGTGGCACAAGTGGAACTGTGTTTATGCCTCTCCCAATGAGTTCTTCAACCTGTTGAATGATGGAAGTCATGTGACACAGTCATCTCAATTCAATCAATAAAAATTTAAGAATTTGTGATACAGAATTTTGAAAAACATTAGTATCACTAGTTTTAAAAAGCTAAAAGTTCATAACAAGTCAAATGTTCATGTATAACTGATGTGTGCAACAATACTGGAGCCAAAATCAACACAACAGACTATTACTCTGTAATCTAAAAAAAAAAAAACAGCTACTAATAATTGCAATGGTGTGAATGAATGTAAAAATGATTTAGTTCAATGAAAAGCTTAAGAAAATAATACTCGGTGAAACCATGAAAAATATAACTATAGAGTGACAGAAAGCTAATCTGTCATATCTTTAACACAGAGTTTGAGAAAAGAACTAAAAATGGTATAGAGGAAGTTTTTGAAAGCAAAGAACATATTCATTATTTTAGAGTTTTTTGTGATCTAATTTTATGGGTATGTATTAAAAATAATTAAACTCTAATTTATTAGAAAAAAAAGAAAAGTGGTGAAATAGAACATCAACAGCACATACACGCATTTTCAAGTAAATTAGCAAGATTATTGAAGCATCAGTCCTGACAGCATTAAACCCCAAAAGAAGAAGCAGGAAAATGGTTTCTAGTATGAATAATAAAAGCCCAGAGACAGATAATTGGGGTTCAATTCCAAGACCAGAAAAGCAAAGGAGCCAGTCCACTAGAGAGTTGTTACCTCTGTGAAATTTTCAGACTGAAAATTCCTTATATTCCTCTCTAGTGCTCTAATCAGTGTGCATACCACTGATTAGATAGTGTGGCTCGTGGGATTAAAAAAGTGTGCCACTACTGCCTGGCAGACCAGAGTGTTTGTTTTGTGTTCTGATCTTCAGGCAAGTTTGATTTATTAAAATACAAATGTAATATCACCACAATGATTCCTCCCTGTCCTGCTGTCAACACTTGTCAACAGTCAGACAACAGAAGAGCTAGCACAGATTGCTGCATGCAAGTCTATCTGAGAGGGTAAAACAGAAACACTAAGACAGTCCTGAGAGTGAAGCCAACTACCCGCCCTAGTCCCCACTTTTCTCCCAGGCTAGCCAGTGCCAAGCAAGTGAAGGTTTGTTGGAAAACTCTGTCTAAGGAAGCAATGTTAGGTTTGGGGAGAAAGCTGAAAATAAAAAGAAGAGATAACCTCAAGAGATCTATCAATATACTGGAGAAAATGAGATAAACTGAAATAAAGAATATTAATTTGAAAGTTGATTTTGTTACTTTTGGTCTTATTTTTACAGTCTCCCTCTAGTAGTCTTGCTATTTTGGTGTTGGACATTGACTTTTTCAGAATATCATACTGCTCTTATGGAAGAGGATAAAGGAAATCTGGAAAGAGAGTAAACAGAAAATACCTTTCTAGTTAAAAGTTAAAGAAAAACAGCTTTCTGCAAATCCTTTTTTTTCTCAGTATCTACTGTTCAAGAAATATCAAGGGACATTTATCATTAAGTTGTAAGTAACGCAGTATGGAAATATATGCCAGTGATGTAATTGTCTGAGAAAACCTGCCACCTTGAAGAGGTGAGATTAATTTTCACTAAATCATTATCTTTCCTGTAGCAGGCAGATGTTGGGGTTGTGGTATTAATGAACTTTGAGTTCTTTTTATTCACAGATCAAAATCTGTTCCTTAATAAATTACGAACTAAGGTCGAACCACTCTATTGCACATCCGTTTTCTAATTATCCTAGTAATAGTTCTCAATTACTATCTGATGTAGGTCTATATTCCACTGTTAGTGGGTCAGAACATCCCTCCAGATTCATATTTTTTTCTGATTTAGTAAATGACTTGCCATCTGCAGATATTTCAAGTACAACATGTAACTTTTAAAAATAATATTGACGTTAGGAATTTCCTGCCACATTTGAAAGATCTAAAGTGAATTAACATACTGATCCATAAATTATTTTCTAAAATGCACTGCCTTAAAAATTCTAAAACAAAAATAGAACAAAACAGAAAAGCATGGGGAACTGCTTTTTTTTAAAAAAATAGATGTTTTATTTTAAGTGTATGTGCATGTGTTTGTGTCTGTGTGTGACAGAGAAAGAAACACACACACAGAGAAAGAGAGAGAGAGAGAGAAGGAGAGAGAGAGGGAGGGAGAGGGAGTAAACAAGTACATATGTGATCTTTCTAGAACTGGAATTACAACCTCTTGTGATTTATCCAGCTTGTGTGCTTGGAAAACCAACTCAGGTTTATTTTCAAGAGCAAGATACATTCTTGAGCACCAGACTATCTCACCAGTCTCAATATTGGTAATTTCATAACATACATATTTCCCACTCTGATTTTACTTCCAGGCTCATGTTTACAATGTTTCTATGGGATGACTTTGCATATCTTATAATAAGAAAATTACATAAAAGCAAGTGCCATACAGCCATCTGTTCTGAATTGGAACAGTGCCTCCTGAAAGGAGAATAGATGAACACAAAACTCAGAAGTATAAGAAAGAAGCCTTGGGATCCACTGCAATGTCCAAGCTGCACAAGGATCTTGTCCAAGACAACACAGCAGTAAGCAAGAGGAAAGCACACAACTGCCTGCAAATGATCGGGGAAGATCCAGGGATGCTTCTCATATGTGTCATCACCCATGCTGATAGAGATTCCTCACTGTGTAGTTTCCTTTGAGTCACCCATACCCTGTAAGTAACACCAGTAAATATATGCTTTCTTACATGGAAGTGGGTGGTATCATTTCTTTAGTATGACTCTAGCACCATCTCTAAAGCCAACAGTCATTTGTCCAAAACTAAACAAGAAGGCATATTATTAGATATCTGGGTCAAAGGGCCATGTCTTGGTACTAATCTTTCAGATGCTAGCTTTCCGTCACCAATGTTACTTATCCTCTGTGTGCCACTGTTTGCTCAGCTGGAGAGTAACAAAAATATTTATCCCTGAAGTGCCCAGAAGTACTAAGAAGATATGCATTTTCACCTGCTAGGTCTGACATTTGGACTCTGTGTTATATAGTTCATGATTTGGACAAAGACACAAAATATGCTAAATGAAGGAACATTTAAATAATAAAAAGTATACTCTAAATTTTTATGAATACAGAAAACTTTGGATAAATAATGGTACTAAGTGTACTAATGTAAAGTGGAATAATATGAAACAATAAAATTCATACATTAACACATATAAATAGATAAGAAGTACCACATCGCGTAATACAATACATTCTAATATGGAAGATAACATGTTACATAAATATATTCATACATGCATCTGTAACTCTATAATATAATTTTCTGATAATTAATACAGAATGTTTTTGCTTTAAAAGGTTTTTATGTGCCCTTTGATTTTCTATAATCTTAGTTTCAGAATCTAGAAATATGAGTGGAAAATTCCAGAAATGAACAATTCTCATTTTCACTCCCACACTATCTTGAAAAGTTTGGTGAGTCATATGACATCCAGCTCTGTTGCCCTCCATTTTGTTAAGCCACGATCCACCCCATTGTCTGGCATGTGGACACTCCTTTATCTCACACTGTTCTCCCCTCACTTGTAAATGTGCAACTATTACCTTTGTTGTCAAACCAATCTCATATCTTAAAGTGCTGTGCAAATATCCTTTATTCATAGTAATAGTCCTGCCCACCCCCCAAAAGAGTGATGATTCAGATGACTATGACAAGTCAAAAACAGAAGCCATGAAGTATTTCTTTTCAGTGAAAAGGTGTAAGGTCAGAAAAACTTATCATATGTTGTGGTGCTATGATTGACAGGAATGTAAGACTTGTAACCGTGACAGTAGTGGCTTTGCTATTGTTCCTTACAATGCACAATGTATTTAATGAATGAGGGAGAACAATGAGTTACAGGGTATTGGTGTAGGAGGTCCTTCTGACTATGTGTTGCTTCATTGGTTGAATAAAGAAACTGCCTTGGCCTTTTGATAGGGCAGAAATTAAGTAGGCGGAGTAGACCAAACTGAATGCTGGGTAGAAGGGCAGTGTGGCAGACTCCATGAAGCTCCTGCCTGAGACTGATGCTGGTTAGAATTTTTCTTGGTAAGCCACAACCTAGTGGTGTTACACAGATTAGAGAAATGGGTTAAATCAAGATGTGAGAGTTAGCCAATAATAGGCTAGAAATAATGGGACAGGCAGTAATTTAATTAATACAATTTCTGTGTGGTAATTTCAGGTGTAAGCTGGCCGGGTGGCCTAGATGAAAAGCAGGCCCACTCTTCCTGTAAGAGGGTATGGTACTTCTACAGTTCCAAGTATGCACTGGGGATCTCTAACACATTTCTTGTGAATAAGGAGAAGAAATACTATTCAACTAAATGAGAAAATAATGAATTCGCTTCAAAGTATGGACTATTTATATAAACCAATGTTCCTACATAGTGCATTGCAATGGCGAAAATCATGACAAAGTATGTTTTTAATATTACATGCATTAGAAAAGAAAAAAGGACAGTACAAATGGGTTTCAAACCTAGCACTGTATTGAACATAAAGTAGTAGAAGTGAAATTATCACTGTAATAGCATAAATCAATACCCTAAACTAATGGACAACAGGAAATCAATCAATTAAAATTAGATAAAGTGAATAAAGTCCTTCAAAACCAGTTTAACTAATGTGAGATGAAAGTAGAAAATATGTCTGACATCTATCAAATAAATTAAATCCTTAATTTAGTTAAACAAAACCCTTTGGGTAAGATGTACACAGGTCAGAAAGCAACATTCTCTGGTGCAGAACATACATACAAAAATAATAGCAGCTAATATGGTTTTCCAAAAAAAAGAAAGAAGTTAATGTAACCACCACAATTCATCATGTAAGACCACAATCTAACTTAGCATCAAACTTAATAAAGAATTTAGTTAAAATATAAATTTGTGGCAATTTTCTCATATCACCATAACATGAATAAGTTTAACACAAACAATATTGACATCTGTAAATATTTGGAGATAATGATAACTCATAATTAGTGATATCTTCTCATATACAGAGTAATTCAACATTTGACATTCAAGATAATTCACCATCTTACCTTTTCAATAAAAGGAAATTATAATTGTCTCAAATGTTCAGAAAAATCCAATTAATGTTCAAGTGAAATATAAACAAGCTTTACTGATCTGATAAAGACAGTAGAGGAGAAATACATGGGGAAAATCCATTTCATTTTAGTGTGGGTGGACACTGCAGCAAAACAATTTGTCGAGCTAATAATAGGACCATGAGGCTGCTTGCTCATACCTTGTAGATCAAGAAACAAAGACAAGATAGAAAGTAGAGATAACTATAAATATCAGGGCCCACATTTCAGAAGTCCAATTTTCCAGTTAGTGTCCACCTCCAAAAATTTGAAAATTTCCCCAATAATAATATAATACTAGCTGGAAAACAGTGCCAAATCACATAAGCTTATCTATATAAGCTTGTATATATCGTGTCAACAGAACTTATGAAATGATTCTCTCTCTTTCACTCATACACACACACACACACACACACTCACACACTTGTACATATCTTGTCAATAGAACTTATGAAATGACTCTCTCTCTCTCTCTTTCTCTCCCTGTCTCTATCACACACACACATACACACACACTTGCATTTTTGTTAAAGTGCCTTACCGGCTGTGGTTGAGCTAATCCAATAATGGCTATTTAAGAATGGAAGGTCCATGAATCTAGTAGTTGCTCAGTACACAATGTTGGATACCTCAGTTGATCTTCAGTATATACAGAAATGCTAGAATAGTGGGCTCTAGTACCAGGGAAGGAACAGACATGCCATAACAAGAAGGCAAAGATAGCAAGCTTCCTTCTTCCATGTCTTTTATATAGGCTGCCATCAGAAGGTATGGCCCAAATTAGAGAAGTATCTTCCCATCTCAAAAGATGTGGATTAAAGGAATATCTTCACATCTTAAAGATCCAAATTAGAAGTAGGTCTTCCCACTTCAAGTGATTTAAAAAAAAATTCTCACAGGTATGTCCAGACATTTAGGTTTTAATTAATTACAGATGTAGTCAATTGAAAACCAAGAATAGCCCTCTGAGACAGTTTACATCCAAACTACAACATTATACCCCTCCTTGACATCCATGGGCTAGTGACTATCTCTTATGATGCACAATGCATTCAGACAAACCAGAAAAATCCCCATAATGTTACCAGTACCAGCACTATTTAAATGTCCAAAGTATCTTCTAAGACCCAAAGCAATTTCTCAGTAGTGGGTCCCTGTAATTCTAGACAAATAAGTTACATTCATTCAATGTGTAGTGACATTCCAAAACTGAGAGTAGAGATGTAGTAAGGAAACACTGGACCAAAGATAGACTTAAAATCAGCAGGACACACACATAACTCTCCAGCCATATATTCTGTGCCATGAACTCCCGCTACCATTTGGAATTCAACAGTTTTGAGCAGCCATACTTCCTCTACTTTTACCAAGGACTGTCCCTTATTCTGACTCTAAATGCCTATGGTTTTCTTCAGTGAGTCTCCCACATTGCTAATATCTCCATTCCAGCGTATGTTGCACCTTCACGGTTATACATAAGGCCTACTCAGAATTGCATACAAGAAATCTGACTTGCTATCCAATATCTAGCCTCAGCAACTTCCTAGAACCTTGGCACAGGCCTCCCTGTTGCCCTTGCTCTAACATATTATACTCCTGAGAAAGTTACACAATGTAGATGTATCATCAAGTTCAGCTATAAATTCAAAGTGTGTCCTCTTATAACCTCTGTCCCTGGTTGAACCTAGGTAAACACATCCCTAAAGAATTGGATTTATGCAGGGAACTTTAAAGAGGCAACCTTAGCATGTCCCTTTTTTGTAAATTTGCATTCTATTAGTTATAACTTTCAAGTAGGTAGGACTTTGTCTTCAGGATTATTTTCCTCTTGCTCAGTGAGAGTAATGTTTCTTTTGTCCTGAGGAAATGGTGGCCATATAGTAACAACTATAGCAACTTTGTCGGCACACAATCTGTCTGCAGCTTTAAGCATGTTCATTAACCTATCTTCATCAAACTGTACACTTGGTCAATATTTCTGTTCTACTCTCAGCTTTGAATTCTCATTATAAATCTTAATAAATAGAGTAAACAAAATCCATGTGGCAGCCTGAATGTCTTGCTTTAATAGCTTGCTTCATTACTTTTCAATTTTGCTTTATTCAATTTTTCAGGATATAGGCAGAATGTAGTCTGATTCTTAACCAGAAAGTAACTTGAATAGTCTATAGCAAAATCCTGAAGTCCTTATTATCCTCTAAAATATAATAAATTGATCACAACTGCCCCATTTATTTGTATATTCAGTTCTTCTGAACATCCATCAAGAGGGCCCATTCCACTTTAAATACAGAATTCTTGCACTTCTTGATTCTGCAAGTCCAAATATTTCCACATTCCTCACACAAATCTGTTCCAATGACCCTAGTTACTGTAACAACCCCAATTCTGAGCTTTAAAATGTTATACCAGTTTGCTTGTCTTGTAAGTAAAACATCTGATGAAGCAAACTAAGAGAGAGGAAGTAAATTTTGTAAAATGGTTATATTGATCCATCATGTTGGAAAGGACAGTGAGAACAGCTCATGGCTGTGGCAGCAGAATTATGAGGCTTCTTGTTCTCATCTCAAGAATCAAAAAGCAATAACAATAATATAATAAAATAATACTAATAACTCATACTGAAAGAACAAGACATCACCCTGCAATTACAAATAATAATAGATTATATACTAAAAAAGGAAGGTTATAACTAATATAAGAAAAACTATATACAATAAGTACAATAACTATATACAATATATATAGGCAATAAATACATCAACAATGTCAAGTCCATTTGAATTTGACAAATTCAGAGAAAATATCTATCCTATCTTGGTGAGTTCAAAGTCTTGTACCTAATTTACTTTTTATCATAACTTGTTTTCTGTGTCTGGTAAACTGCAACTATAGCTGTCTAATCTTCAACTCACTCAGAGACCTAAGAAGGAAATAATATTAACTGAGTAATCAAGAAGTGCAATCAACTGACTTCCAAAAAATGTGAGTAATGGACAGTCACCAAAGTTCCTCTGCAACATCAGGGCATCCATCTTCAGCCAAAAGCCCAACAATATTTGGCAGACTTTTCTGCGAAGCAGGATATTTTGTGTTCTGCTTGTCCAATTAGGACAGCATGATGTCAGCACTCAAGGCCAGGGCATTTTCTTACCCAGTGAATTACTTTTGTCACAAAGAAAATAAACTCCATGTGGAGATTTTTCAGTGCCCATTATCTTCTCTGAAGTAAATTGGTGCTGCCAGGAGCAGACTTGTCGCATTGTCATAAAAAAGAAGAACCTAGGTTATTAAAACATCTTAAATGTCAAATTCTGTAGATTTCTGAAGTGTTTGAGTATGACCTACTTATATAAATCAGATCTTTGTTTAACTTTAAAAGCATACCTAATGTAACTACAAGTTTGATTATACTAGGTGATTAACTACTAACCTATATTTCTTTATTATCCCAAACAGTTGGTAATAATAATTATCAAGGACTAGAGATTTTCATTATATTTTAAATGTGCTATATAGGTACAATACCTTGAACAAGATTAGAAATGTATGTACAATGTGTTTTAACAAAATTAATCTCAAATTTGTATCACTATAAAAAATTTTTATACAATATACAAAAGTAAAACCAATATAAAATATTTAAAACTAATAGTTGCTTTTTAAAAGTAGATTCAATAATCTACCTTTTTGTCTTATCATGTCTATATCCTCCCTTTCTCTCTTCAGAGTAGATTCAATAATCTACCTTTCTATCTTATTATACCTGTATCCTATTTTTATTTTCCTTCCTTCCTTCCTTCCTTCCTTCCTTCCTTCCTTCCTTCCTTCCTTCCTTCCTTCTTTCTCACTCTCTCTCTCATTCTTTCTCTCTTGTTCTCTCTCTCTTGTTCTTTCTCTCTCTCTCTTGTTCTTTCTTTCTTTGTTTGCTTGTTTGTTTGTTTGGGTTTTTTTTTTTGGATTTCGAGACAGAGCTTTTCAGTAACTTTGTAGCCTATCCTGAAACTTGCTCTGCAGACAAGGCTGACCTTGAACTCACAGAGATCTGCCTGTTTCTGCCTCCCGAGTGCTAGGATTAAAGGTGTGTGCCACCACTGCTTTTTTTTTTAAGAAAAAAACCTTCAAGAACCTTGAATCTAATTTCCTTTGTTTAGCTTTTTCCTGACCATTGTCCATATCATCCTGTAACCAAACATTAAACAAAAGCAAACATCCATAAAGATTAATTTTAGAATGTGGGTGTAGTTTTCTAGGCTAGTTCCTACTAATTGGGGGTGCTTATAATCTTATAGAGACCCAAAGAAAATTTACAATTATGGTCAAATTCTTACTGGAGTATTCTGTGAAGCTGTATCATTTCAGTCAGCCGACTATGACACACAGAAGTCCCAGGATGTGGTTATAAAAGCCCATAGAGGAGGTAATAATTATTACCATAACTTAGAAAACTACACAAAGCAATTCACTAAAGAAGGTATTAAGATGGTTACCAAGCCACACAAAGCTACTCTGTGGTGGCAAAAGTCAGAATAATTAGACTTGGGGACAAGGAATGCCTTGAGAAGGCATAACGTTGGCTTCTGTAACTTTGCTAATGTTCATTTTTCTCCTAGTTGCAGTCATATGGGATAGGTATATTTATGTTCTTAAATTCCATAAAACAGTTTAGGGAGGTAACTCAGTCAGTAAGGTGGTGTTGTTGCAAACAGGAGGACATAGGTGAAATTCCTAGACCCAAGTAAAATACCATACATGGTGTTTCATCCGTTTAATTCCAGAATGGAGGATGTGGACAAACAGATCCCTATGGTTTAAGTGGCCAGCCAGCTTAGACTACTTGGTGAGTTTTGGGCCAAAGAAAAACTTAAAAAATAAGGTGGATGACAACTATGAACTGACTTCTTTGTATGTCCGTCCTCTGTCTTCATCACACATATGTATACACATACGACCTCACAATATCCACTTACACACATTTTCTTAGAGTTCTACACTTCTAGTATGAGTTTTATTGATTATATACCATCAATAAATAACCCACCCATCAAATAATAAGAAAACATGCTTACCTTGCAGTGTTATTAGATTATTAAATTGAACCACAGGCAATACAGCATGTCATGGTATGCTAAGTTGTTAGCTACACAAATTGTGTTACACATAAAATGTGATTACTTAGCTAAGAGTGTGAATAATTATAAATAAATTCTGACCCAATAAAATATCATCTGATAGCTTCCTGGTCTCTTCAAATTTTCTTTCTGGATTTTGTTGAGAAAACAGCTTAAAGCCAGGTGATGGTGGCACTTGCGTTCCATCCCAGCACTCAGGAGGTACAGGCAGGTAGATTTCTGTAAGTCTGAAGCCAGCCTAGTCTACAGAATGTGTTCTAGGGCAGTCAAAGCTACACAGAAAAACTCTATCTCAAAAAAATTAAAAGAAAGAAAGAAAGAAAGAAAGAAAGAAAGAAAGAAAGAAAGAAAGAAAGAAAGAAAGAAAAGAAAAAAGAAGAAAAGAGCTTGATTCCCAGCAAGACTCAGACTTTTATGTTAGAGGGAGAGAGAGCCACTTGTTTCATTCCTGGCCACCTGGCTATCTTAGACCAGAAATAATCACACAAAACTATATTAATTAAATCACTGATTGGCCCATTAGTTCTAGCTTCTTATTGGCTAAACCTTATATTAATTTAACCCATTTCTATTAATCTGTGTATCAGCACGTGGCTGTGGCTTACTGGGTAAAGTTACAGAATCTATCTTTGGTGGCTCCACGGCTTCTCTCTAACTCCACCTTCCTCCTCCCATGCTCTAGGCCAAGGCAGTTCTTTATTCATTAACCAATAAAAGCAACACATAGACAGAAGGACCTCTCACACCAATTCCCCTTTTCTTTTAAACAAAAATGAAGGCTTTAACTTTAACATAGTAAAATTACATATAACAAAACATTTATTAAGCAAGAATTACAGTTACAATATTTATATCTACTTTTATCATAACTAAGGAAAACTATAACTATAAATTCTTCAACTCCATCAAAGACTCCAGAAGGATATACTATTACCTAAGTAAACAGGAAGTACATTATAAGCAACTTTTAAACCTCTAGAATTGACAGAGACATCTCACTACCTGGACAATCACCCAAAGTTCTTCTGTACCATTGGGGCATCCAATCTTCAGCCCACAGTCTCACAGTATCCAGCTGACTTTTCCATGTCAGGAAATTTCAAAGACAGTTCTGCGTATATTGGCAGTTTGTCAGTCATTTTCTTCTGTGTCCTGAATATGTCTGGCAGATTCTTTCATGAAGCAGGAACCCCAAAGGATCATCTCACCTTCAGGCAAGTTCAGCAAAACTCTTATTTTGTGATTACTAAGAAATCTCTTTTAATAAATTGTATAGAAGTTTACTTTAAAAAAATAACTTTCACAATGTTGGTTTAGAAGGGAAATAGGCTGAGAATCTCAATGGCATTCATTGTCACCATATATCTTTACTTCCTCTACTCTTACAAATGAACCTTTCAGACAAGTATTAGCAGAAAAACTATGTGCAAATATGCAAAAATGTTTCCAGTCTACAAGTTGAAAAGAAGCATGCTGAAAAGATTTATGCTGAATCGGTCATGCAAAAGTAAATTCTGGCTTCTGTAGTTACATTGATAATCTGGCTTCTGTTTTGCATTTATGTATGTGCAAATGATGTGTATGTATGCATGTTATTTTTTACAGAAGTGCAGACTGACATGTGTGCAAGTATGTGTGATAATATAAATGTGTAAGACCTAAGTTGTTGTACGGAGTTTTCTTAGATTTCTGCCACATTTTTCATTGAGATAGACTCTTTCAGTTTACTGCAGAGTTTTGGATATGGCTAGTCTAGATAACCAGCTAGCATTAGAGATCCTTTGCTTCTACCTTTTTAGCCTTGGAATTACAGTTAGGCAGTCTCACCCAGCCAAAGAACTTTCAAGGTCATGCACATACAGGTGCATCGTGAGTGATGGGAGCATGCACCATAGTACATTTTCACCCAAACAGACAATTGAATTACACAAATTAGGCTTAGAAATCTTGGGGTCCTGGTCGACTCGTCCATTCATCAATACTTGAAGGGAGGGGTGAAGATTAATAAAAAATAGACAAGAGACAACAGATAGAATTTGGAGGGCATCCAGTGAATACTGTGATCTGCCTCAAGTTCTTATATACCCAAATACAAAAGGAAAGAAGACAAAAGACTCCTTTGTCATGATGTAAAGAACAAAGTCATTTCCTCCTCACATCTCCAAACATCAAGTAACCACACCCTGTAACAAATTATTCTTTTTCTAGGCAAAATATCCTGTAGCCTCACCTTAGATCAACACATCCTGTTGTACAACTTTGAAGGAGCAAGAGTAGGTCTGAACTCTCTGAATTTTAGTCAAGGTGGAATGGAATCATTTCTGTGGGCTTCTACATAGATACCACACAAATCAGGCTTAGGCCATCAATTTATACACTCACAATTAAAAATACTTTGTCATCTGTTGTCTTCAAAAGCATTTGAGTTCTTCACATATTACAAGCCATTAGTTTAGCATATTGCATCTCTGTCTCATATAAGAATCAACTTCAAGAGACAGCCTTCATTATGAGCATGTAACAATCACAGGTGATTTACACATACAGAAATCTGAAGCTTCAATTTAAATATGTCCATATGTACTGTTGTTATGGATTGTTTGGTTTTCCTCGATGAGAATGTGTTGGTTGAGCTCCTCACCAACAACTGACCTCCGCATCATGGCCAGTTGTGAGTCTCTGTACTGGTCTTCATTTACTGCCAGAAGAAGCTACACTCACCTGTGTGGATAAGGATAGGTAATTACAATGGAGTTACTGGTTTAGTAAAGTGTCAGTAATAGGTTCCCTCCTAATACCTCACTAGCCCCAGGCATTGGGTCAGGTTTCTCGTACCAGCCATATTTCCCCTCCTGTTAAGCAGGCCCCAAGACCAATAGGACACCGTTTGGTCACCATCAGAACTGAGTACCTCTATTGTATACTTAGGGATATCTTGCTTGTTGTGGTGGTTCCTAAGTATCACAGCTGAATCAGACTCACAATTGCTTCTCTCCCCTGGAAGCTTGAACAGTAACTTCTGGCACTATGAAAGGTAGACCACAGGAGAGAGGATTTGAAGTTAGATCCATCTCAGGCAACAGTAACAGCCTGTATTTTAGGGAAAGTCTACTGGATTCCCCTGTCAAACAACTCTAATGGAGATTTCTCATGCCATGTACAAAGTATTTTGTTAATCTATAGCTCATGTAGAAAACATTCCAGTGCACATAGTATAATATCATTTAAGCTATATACATGTACACAATGTGGACATATAATGCACTTATGCATTATATTTACTTAAGAATAAGAATGAAATAGTATGATTGCTTAAGGCTTTACCAAACATTTTTAGTGTTATTTGTACTTCCTCCCTACTATTCTATATTGACCACCGTCTCCTCTCCCCAATTAATGCCTTCCTCTCTGTTTTTCCCATTTAATTTTTTATCAGTTGTAATCTACAATTTCCCTCCATATACCTTCCATATGCCATTTTTGATTTTTGTAGTTTCTTAAGTTACTCTAGGTTATATACTCGTATTTGAAGATTTGGGGGGTTGGAGCCATAGATGAGAAAAATGCCCTGAAAACATACAAAAGTAACATGCAGACTGAACAGGTAATATTTTAGAAATATATTGGTATATACTTATACATATGTGTGTCTAACAATGATTAATGCAAAAAGACCATGAATATAAAAGTGCAAGGAGGGGAGTATGAGAGAGTTTGAAAGAGAAAGGGGGAAGAGAGAACAATTTATCAAAAATAGTCTCAAAAATAAATAAAATATTATATGAAATCCAGGAAAAGAAGCATTTGTATTTTTATTGATTACCTCACATAATTTCAGCATCTGAGGCACAGAGAATACTGCAGAAGAGGGGTAGAAAAATTGTAAGAGTTACAGGCCTAGGAAATCTGCTGTGAGACTGGGTCTGCTAGAAATGATAGGGAAGCCCCAGCCATGATACTTCAACAACGCTGCTGCCTGAATAAGACTTGACAATAACAATACAATAGACATACTAACATACAAGAGGAAAATATCATGGGATCCCACCCCTAGACAAAGAACTACACTCAACTATTCTGAAAGAAGGAGAATTAATCCCTCTTGGGGACTGAGTCCCTAATTGTATATACAATACAAAATGGCCATCCTAAAAATCATGTAGATGAAAGTCATATATGTACTTAAAATGTTATATTGACATACATATATATGTACATATATAAAATTTAAATATATGTAATAATAATATATGAGATCATCAATTTGAGAGAGTAGGGCATGGGTGGAATGGGATGGAGTAAATGGGAAGAGATGTATTTGAGTTTTAATTAAAATTAAAAATCAATAGTCTACAAATTTGGAATTTCAAAATAGTATATTAAACATAAGGCAATGTGGTAGAAAATGGCTCAGCAATAATAGTACTACCTGCTCTTACAGAAGTTGTAAATACAAAGCTCAGGTTTCTCACAACAACCAGCCCTTCCAGTCTCAAGGCATTTCAACCTTCTTCTGACCTCCACAGGAATACACAGACACAGACACACACACTCAAAAATAAAATAAAAATAAACGAATCTTTAAAAATTAAATGTTGGGAAAACACAGGCAAAGATTACTACTGAGAATCAAAGTGCTTTTTGGCAAACTTTAGAAAAGCTTGTCTTCACATTAGAGAGTATAGTGTACATTTGATTTTAAATGTCTTGCCAGAGCCTATACTTGGGAAATTATATCTTAAATGGGCTGGAGGCATGTCTCTGATATGGAGTACTTAACTATCATAAGCAAGGTGGTGGATTCTATCCCTAGAACCATTAAGAGAAACACGTTTAAAAGAAAGAGCTATGAAATAAATGTTGAGAGCAAACACAAGCATCTTTTCCTAAAGTAAAACAATTGTGGTTCAAAGATGACCCCAGTAGAAGGGGAATTGGCCAAACAATTTCCAGGCGTTTTTAGATGTGGTTAAGAACCTAAATAACAACTGGGTGGTGGTAGCTTTTAACCCTAGCACTTGGGAGGCAGAAGCAGGCGGATCTCCATGAGTTTGAGCCAGCCTGGTCTACAAGAGCTAGTTTCAGGACAACTAGGACTGTTACACAGAGAAACTCTGTCTCAAACAAAAAACAACAACAGCAAATATCTGAAGAACAAGTCTTGGGACAGAGTAAGTACGATGATGTCTTCCTGCAGAGTTTTTTGATATGAGATTTCAAGTGAGTAATTATTTAATAATTAGAAAGATAAAATATTGAACGGTGAAAATAAAAGCCTTCAGCAAGTTGGAAAGGTTAAATAAATGCAGCAGAGACTGTGCTTGAGAATTGACAACTTCAAAATCAAAGTGAGAAGTCTAGCGCACATCTCATAGGACTAATAAAACAGTGTGGCCGCATTGCTTGTGAAGGAAGGTGTTTCTTGTGTCTACTGATTTTGGAGTCTGTCTTCATTCCTTTATTTTAACTCTGCCACCATTTTCAATGCCAGCAACAACATGCTGTGCTCTTCTTGCCTCATCCCTTGCCTCCTCCTCTTTCTTTCTTCTCAAATTCTAATAATTTAGGGATTTCATTCCATATGACCTCCTTTCCTGTTTTTAATAGAATTAGGTAATTTACCGAGGTCTGTAGTATGAACCCACAACTTTTTGGTATAAAACTCATGAGAACATCAACTCTTGTCTTAGTGGATCTTTTTTCCTTTATTTTTTTTATAGCTGATTGGTACACATGTATTTTGATTATATTTATCCTTCCACCCCAACTTCCAGATCCATCCACAGCATTCCCTTTTGCACCCAACTTTATGTCCTTTTTGATTATTATCTTTTAACCTATCACATCCAGTATGTGATGCCCATGTGCTCTTGGATGTGTCCAGTCAGTGATGCCCATGTGCTCTTAGATGTGGGGCGTTATAATCATCTCAACCAGCAACTTCATCCCCATCTGAAATCTTAATTTCCTGTCTGTCTGTCATATAATGCAAATTATTTGTAAACTATTTTTTCCCACTCAAGATATCTGGAAAACTTTCCTATGAGTTGATCAGAAGCCATAAACAGTACCCAAATTGTGGTCTGTTGTTCTACTTTGTGAAGACACTAATATAGTTTAAAAGCCTACATGCATCTAAAAAAATTATTTTCTTTTCATAACTTTTTTTCTTTGTTTTTTGAGACAGGGTTTTCCTGTTAAACAGTGATGACTGTCCTGTAACTTGATTTTTAGACCAGACTGACCTCGAACTTACTAAGATCTCCCTACCTCTGCCTCTCAGATGGTGGAATTAGAGGCATGCACTACCACCATACTCCACTCTATGTCAACAATACGCCACATAACGGGAAGGGATGACATGAAATGATATATCACATACATATTGACTGTTATTAAGCAGAACTTGAAAGAAGTGCAGGAGACTTCCGCAGTAATAAAAAATGAGAAAAATCTGTCATAAAATTTATAATCTATAGGAAGACAGGAACAGTAACAACATAAATAGAATGCAAATTGTACTAGATATATTGTGACTAGGACCAGGGAAGAAGTGTGTGTGTGTGTTAGCTTGTGTTGTGCGTGTGTGCATGTGCTGTGTGTATGTGAGAGATGTGGTTTCAGAAGGAGTGCTACATGGAGTTTCAGGATCATTGAGTGCAAAAGCATCTAGCTCATAGACAGCTGCAGAGATTTCACCATTGTCTATGTGAAAAATGACTACAATAATGCCGAATTGGATTCCTTATAGGTGCACTGAATGCAAAGGGAAGTTACAATTCTATGAGAAGCAATACAAGATACAGCAAAACCAAGGTCAGAAGGGCAGCCGCCACATAATACCTAATCAATATGCCCAGGATTGTCCAGCAGTACTTGGAAGAGTTGCTACTCTCAGTGTATGCTCACCAAACTCCTGTCTCCGTGCTGGACTATTTTTCAAATGTGATGAAGATTTTCATTAAGAAAGTAAAAGATTTTCAGTCAGAAACTGGCAAGTTTCTTTCAAAATGGAGAGACCAATGAAAAGTTGATGATTGCCTTTAACATTTAGTGAAGAGAAAGAAGTTAAGTTACATGTTAAGTAACCAGAAGAAAAGATTTTGTTGATTGCTTTAGAAATGCATTGAGATTGGTGAAGACCAGTGGGGTCTCACAAACTCATGTTGTGCAGTCTCGTGGACACCAGAGACACAGAGACTTGCTGGCACATGACTTCAGTCACCTTAATGACAATCCTTCGTGGCAGTGGAATCTTTTGTTGAAGTAATGTATTTTGTGTCTATCCACAGTTCTGGCACAGTTTTCCTAAGCAGACTCCTAGACTCTTAAAAAAAATTATGGCCCTTCTGTAAGCATGTAGTGACTTAATTCATCATTCCAGCAAAAGAAAAATACAATATGTGGCCCACTCTGCCCTGCTTCCTGGGGTAAACATGGATGTGATTTCCAAATAAAAGTCAGATTTTGGATTATTTTATGTGAAATGAATCAGATGTTAAAGTGATGAAATTTTAATAAAATTCCTATCTAGATGGAAAGTAAAACAGCTGCACACTGAATTAACTCACACCACCGTGACTTTTATCCTACATCTAAATTAAGCTAAATTAACACTGCTCAGCTTTGCTTACACAGCAGTAGTGTGTATGCCACTCATAAGCCAGCAGTATCTTTTGTCCTCTGCTCATTAAGTTAAAAAAATTAAAAAAGGAATTTGTAGCCCTTTTATTTAAAAAGGTACTTATTTAGGTTCAGTAATGGGCCAATTGAATCTCTGAAGTTGATATTGTTTGCTTCAAATGAAAATTGTAGGAAAGCCGTATTAAATCTAGGAAAAAGAAATTGTGTATCTGTTAATAACACCACACTAAACTAACCCACGCAAATGAAAAATAGTAGCTGGAGGTAGACGTTTGTGTCCTTGGGAATTTGTTTTTCATATTTATGTTCCTATAACATTTCATTATATTAAAACTGTGAAATATACAGTGGCTATATATTTGTGCACATGCTTCCTCCCTAACTTATTCATTCCCAGTGCATTATTGTCTAATAAAATTGAATGGATGAAGTAAAACTTTCAGCATCCATTGTCTCTGAATTCTTGCAGCCATTTCTCAATAGTCATTCCTAATATAACATTATCACGTAAATTATACCATATTAACTTGAGAAACTACTGAGCAGTAAACAATTCTTAATTATCAACACTCCAATAAACATCTCATTACCACCCATTAATAGAAATGTGTTCTCTATATTCAAACAGGTTTCCTTCTTATAACTAAAGCAGAGGAGCACTGTGGTGGCCTCTGCAGCCTTACAAATGTGCAGTGGTTAATGGTCACACACACTAAACAAAGGAATAAAGTCTGCCTGGAAACCTGAGACATGGGTATTGATTCTGTGGAGCAGGTCATTCTTCCCAAATGTGCAATGGTTAATGGTCACACACACTAAACAAAGGAATAAAGTCTGCCTGGAAACCTGAGACATGGGTATTGATTCTGTGGAGCAGGTCATTCTTCCCTTTAACTTATTATTGTTTAATTCAAAAAATAGGTGAAAACTAAACAGAAAAATCCACATAAATTGAAAGAATGTCTTATACATCATTATTATACACGATGTCAAGAGAGAAAATGTGTTCTGGTTTTCTCATTTTGTAATAATGAGAAAAGTCAAGTTTTGTTTTCTGGCACCTGATCCCTGTTTAATGTCATAGCTCCACCTTAGAAGAAGTGCATAATCACTCCTTCTTAGTCCTTCTGGTCATAGTTAAGAATGTAAAAATGTCTAGCTTGCTGGACTGTGTTTCCTAGAATGTCTGAAGATACATCCATAACATTTCACCAGCGTAACTGTCAATGAGCTAAACAAGAATAAGTACAACAGACATATTAATTTGGTGAAACAAAGTTCAGGGGACCTTAACACCAAAGCAATGGCTGCAGGCCACTAACAATGCTGAGAACTGGAGAAATAGTTGAGCCCGGAGAAGAGCGCACTTATTGGTTATCCAATGCCAAATAGCTAGCCTTGAAAACATACAAAATTAACATTGTACAAACATCAGCTTGTGCTTCTGTATTTAGGCATATATGTGTGTTGGAAAAAAAAGGTCATGAATATAAGAGAGAAGAAAAGGATTACACAAGACAATTTGGAGAGAGAAAAGAGAAGGGGTAAATGACATTATTATAATCTCAAAAATGAAAGAAATGATTTTTAAATAATAAAAAGATGGGGTTAGGTAAGAGTAAAATAGTATATATTCCCAAAAAGGATTGTGAATATTTTTACAATGAGGAAATAAGAAATGCCTAATGGATATAGGTATTTCTAAGCTGATTCAGGCAGGGAGGATGCATATATGTCAAAACAACACAAGGGTCCTTATTCATATGGACAACCTTATGTTCACTCAGTTTTAAAAATACATTTAAAATTCAAAGCAACATATAAATTGGAAGCATTTAAAACAAGCTTCAGCCCCAGATGGTAGAGCATTTATTGGAAAAGCACAAATGAGGAGATCTATGATGATGTTTCTTCTGGGTATATACCTTTCTGCATCTTTTTCCTAAAACATGCTGACTTTATGAGATTAGAGTTAGGATGAAGACACTGGAGATAAAGATCAAAACATCCATGTCTCAATATTAAGTTGGTATCACTGCTTAGTAAGCCTTCACCAAGTACATGCACATTGTTGCAGTAGAGTTTTGGCATGCTCATTTATTTTTCATCAGCTACCCAAGTGAAACCTGCCATGAATCCAAGAAAAAGACTCACTAATCTCTGGACTTGATCAGGTCCAAATGAGCAAGTTCAAGGGGTCAAACACTCCCTTACCACACATAGGTTTAACGTTCACAATTACATTTAGCAAGCTCTGAGTGCCTAGAACTTTGTGCATAAGGCAGAGAGGACAGGGCTTCCAAGGAGTGAATGCTTGAACACTTAATAAGAATAATATACAATAGTTTCAAAAAAATTATGGAAATGCAAACTTATAAACAGATGATGAGATGAAATTAAGAGTTCAAGGTTAACTAGGAATAGGCAGTGACTGTGAAAGATGTAGGGGAAAGGAATAGGGACTGTCCTCAGACCTTAACTTAGTACTGACTGCGTGAAAGACTGAAAGATGGAAGGAGAGGAAAAGGGACTGTCCTCAGACCTTACTGCAGACCCAAAAGGGTGTTTTGTGCCATATTACCAACAATAAGGTGGAAAGAAATCTTCTTGGCTATTTCCCATTTTTCAAATTATGCATATAGTTGCTGTGAATTTTCATGAGCAAGATTTTGTGTTCATAAATCTTACCTTACTTAGTTTAATATCAAGAACCAAGATTGGTGGCTTATATGTGTCTCATTTTATAAGAAACTCCATACACTTTATAACATGGATGTACTAATTGCAGATTCTTATCAGGTGTTTGTGAGGACTTTAGACGTTCCATGGTTTTGTTACCATTTCCTATTATCTTTCTGGCTTAGGCCATTGTCATGCTGTCAAGTCATTATGCTATTCCATTCCCTTTTTTTTTGACAACTAAAGATGTTCAGCAACTTATGCTGTTACTTATCTTTGTAAGTTTTTTTATCCTTTGAAGTGTCTTCAGTAACTTGAAATGTCTGAGTATTAGTAAGATATAGAAGATTCTGTTGCAAATATTCTCTGTATTGCAGTATAGACATAAATAAATAAAATGTAAATTAAAAATTAAGATAAAAATGCATAAGTTTAATCTCCTCATCTTACAATCTTGAGCTTTGCTCTGCAGTTCCCTGCTTTGCAAGTGTCACCTCCAAGGGCTTCACATTGGCCTGAGAATTAAAGACTGATGGCTTTAGATGCTAACAGTCAGAAGCATGTTGCTCTAAGCTTTCAAAATCTATTATTGAGAGCTGTGCCTTCAGGCTTTCAAACCAGAGAATTATGGCACCATATGCTTACGTTTCAGCACCCAGCACCCAGTACTCAGCACCCAGCAGCTTGAATTGTACCACTAGCTTGAATGTCTGCCCCAACTAGTCTTGACCATCATTGGCTGTCCTTGACTTAACAGCCAGGGTCCAAGATTCTTTCCTTCAGCTTTAGCTTTTGTCAGTGATGGTCTTAGTTTAGTTTACTGCCTCTTGACCTATCCAGTCAGCCCTCCTACCTGTGGTAAAAACCTGCCCATAGGTGGAATATGCATATATGCATGTGCAGGGAAGATTAGGGATGCGATAAAAGGGAAACAGCTTCGAAATCCAGCCTCAGTGCAAGAGCAGCCACTTCTTCAGCTAGACAATAATGTGGCTCACGAGACATTCTGCTTCAGATCCTATGTGTGCTGCTCGCATGCCTCACTCACTGCTGAGTTCCTAAAGAGGCAGCCATCTTCTCCTGAAGTAATGACTACAGGACAGATGGGATCACCCAGAATTTCTAGAGGCCGTGAGAGCTAAGGTAAAGTCAGTGAAAGCTGATGCAGGCTGTCTAGGCTGGGCATGACTGCAGCCAGGCCTCCTGAAGCAGAAATGATGGTTTCCGAGTTTCTTGCATGTTCAAATCTTCAAGGCTGCAATGATGACAGTCCAGCAATTTTTCAAGGAAGGCGCTGCTTGGCCCATATTTCCCTCTTTAAGGTAAAAACATATAAGGAAGGGCTTGTCACCTGTCAGTCAAAAAGCAGGCTGCCCGGCTACAGATAGCTTTGCTTATTCAAACCATCAAAGTATGCAAAAGATGAGGACCTGACACAAAACTAGCATACTGATCAGTATAGAACAGTACTCAAAGCAGAATCAAATAGCTTTAATAACAGTAGTGCACTTCTGACCTGCCTTGGTAAGAAGAATCGCAACATGTGACTCAAAACTTTTCATACTGCCTAACAAGACACAGAATGGTTTATCTGTTTACTTGCATTTGTATAGATGGATCTAACTCTAAGACCAAAACAGTAATCTAAAAGTGAGGGAAAGAAGGAAGAATGTTTTCCATTCATTTATTCTCTATTTTCACAAAACTTTAATACATTTAAAAAACAGCTGGTTTGCTTTTTTGTTTTCCTAGTAGAGAAATAGTCTATAGTTGGACACATACAATTTAAAGAATCTGTTTCTATGGCTGGGGAGATTGCTCAGTAGTGAAAAGCATACACTGCTCTGGCAAAGTTCTCCAGTTCTACTCCCAGCACACATAGGTTGGCTCACAATCACCTGTAACTCCAGCTCTCAAGTCCTGAACACAGCTTCAGAGGGTACAGGTACACACACACACACAAAGGAAACAGAGAGAGAGAGAGAGAGAGAGAGAGAGAGAGAGAGAGAGAGAGAGAGAGAGAGAGAACTGAAAACAAATCTAACAGCTGTCTAATTGGAACTAAGACCACTCAACATAAGGAAAATCATGTTTGGTACTGAAAGCCCTAACCAGCTCTCTAATGCTTATGATTCACAGATTTAGGACAGAATCAACTACGGCCACTGTACTAGACCAGCATAATTCCTTACTAGATTCTAAATCGTATCCTTAGCCCATGGATAACTGCTGCCTCTCATCACAGAAACCTCTCATTAACACCATCAAAGAAAACCACCACTGGAAAAGTACCAAGATCAACAGATTGTGGGGAGCACAACCTTAAGGATATATCAGAGCTCACGAATCTATATCTCAGGCAACATAATTGAATTATTGTGTTGTCCAGAATAATAGGAAAACAATTGTAAAATAACTTCTACTAGAAATGTCTGCTTAAACAATGCCAATGTCAATGGACATGTTAACATGGAAGGAGGAAATTCCATGGGGTCAATGCCTAGACAAAAATATTGAAGTTAAGTTTTGACTGCTGGGAGAAGATTGATTAGCCTCTTCCTGGCATGAACCCATTTATTTACTGTTCAATTCAGACTTGTCAGCTTGAAATCATATACACAACATCAGCAAAAATGGTTGTATTCATATATATGTTATGCATACACATACATACACATGTGTGTATAACAATAGCCAAAGGCTATCAGCTTGAGGAAAAACATTGAGGGTTTCCAGGGAGGGTACCAGAGAAGAGCTGAGGGAAGAGGAAGTGATGTATTTCTATTTCACTTAAAAACATTTTTAAAAATTTAAATTCATACCAAAATAGTTTTAAATCTATCTGTTTCCCTTTGAAGCTAAAACATATGTACATTTTATCTTTTAACAAATATAAAATTTATGATGTGGGAAATATCCCTACACTGTAAAAATAAATATCTGAAGCATTTCATGTGAAATCAATCTTATTTTTCTAGTATTTATTTGTCCTTTTGAAATTCCCTGTTGGAATTATTTTCTTAATATTTATATAAATGTCAACTAGATGTTTTCCTAAAATACAGGTTCCTAAAACACTCTGTTTGAAAGAATAAACTTCCAGCTCTTTTTATTGTTCTCAATACTACCATGATCCTCTTAATTATGTTTCTAGTGGCTATCAGCCATTATCCACGACTCTCATTGACATTAATGAACATTCAATTTATTTAATTTGCTATATATTTTAATCTAACATCTTTACAAATTTACCTATGTTGATTTTGAGTAGAAACATGATCCAACATACCTAACCAAAAGCTCATACATTCTCCCTAAGCTCTGTGTAAATTTACACTGACAAATCACTCATCTTCCTTTAAATGCAACCTGTTCCTTATATCTCTTCTCAGTACTTAATTTTTTGAACTTTTAAAATTAGTGACAAGTGTTCATGATGTCTATGTGTGTGTGCGTGCGTGCATACATATGTGTCTGCTACATGTGTAACTGTGTCTGCAGGAAAAAGAAGAGGGCATTGGATCCCCTGGAGCTGAAGTTAAGGCTTTGTTGTGAGCTGCCCAAATTGAATACTTTGAACTAAACACTAGTTCCCTGAATAAGCAGTAATTGTGCTTATAATCTGAGCTATTTTTCCATTCCCAAGCTGATTTTTCATACTCAGTAATTTCCATTCCTCCCCATGCTACTAGAAAATCAACTAAAGTAAAAACATATTGCAACCATGTTTGCATTTTTTTAGTTCACAAAGAAAATGTGTACTAAATATTTCCTAAAAGAATTTCACACTGATTTTTCCTGCATAATAGCTGGTCACCATAGGTTAAGAGATCTAATATATTATAACTAAGATCTGTTATCTATTTTGTCTTTTTTGTAATACATATCAATTGCCCATCTTAACAGACTCAGTGTGATACTTCCAGACATTTATTGTTATTCCATTTGTTTGAATATCTAAGTTACTCACTTTATATTTACTTTACATTTTATCTCTACTTTTGAGAAATTCATATATGTGTACAATGAAATGTGATCATCTCTACCTGCCATTTTCCCCTCCGACTCACTCTAAACTCCTTAAACACACTCCACCCAAATTTCATGACATTTGTTTTCATAACTCACCAAGTACAGATAGCATTGCCCATTATGCCCATGAGTGTGGGTAGGGAATTTTGCTGGCTTGTATATGTGTATGTCATCCTTAGGAAGCCACAGCTGGTGTCAGGTCATATGTGTGACAGTCATGTCATGTCTCGATGACAGTATTTATAGTACTCTTCCAAATCCTCTGACTCTTAACATTCTTTCCACTTGTTTCTCTGACATGTTCATTGAGGCTGGGGTAGCAGATCGATGAAGATACTCTGTGTAGGGTTGAGAACACAGTCTCTTTTTCTCAGAGCTCTGATCACCTCTGCACCTCTCCAGTGACTGGTGCCACTGAAAAGTGTTCCCTGACCAAGGTTGAGAGCTGACTAGGTCTGCAAATGGAAATGTATATAGTAAATACTTTTGATCACTAAAATTTACTTATTTTTATTTTAACAAGAAACTCCTATCATAATTTCTTTTTTAAAAAATTTTTTTCATATTCTTTTATTTTTTCATTCAAAAACAATTACATTTCCTCACTTTCTCACAGTCGCCTCCCGCTCCCCCACAACCCTCCTCCTTCCCCCTGCTTCCTTGAAAGAGGGCATGGTACCCTGCCCTGTGGGAAGTCCAAGGCCCTCCCCCCTCCATCCCGGCCCAGGAAGGTGTGCTTCCAAATAGACTAGGTTCCCAAAAAGATAATATATGCAGAAGAGATAGGTCCTAGTGTCATTGTTGATGGCTTCTCAGTCTGCACCCATTGGCAGCCACATTCAGAGAGTCCGGTTTGAACATATGCTCCTTGAGTCCCAGTCCAGCTGGATTTGGTGAGCTCCCATTAGATCAGTTACACTGTCTCAGTTGGTGGAACAGCCCCTCACTGTCCTGACTTCCTTGCTCATCTTCTCACAACTTCTGCTCTTCGACTGGACCTTGGGAGCTCAGTCTATTGCTCTGATGTGAATGTGGGTCTCTGTCTCTATCTCCATCCAGTGGACGAAATTTCTATGGTGATTATCAAGATATTCATCAATGTGACCCTGGGACGAAGCTACTTCGGGCACCCTCTCCTCTGCTGCCCAAGTACCTAGCTGGGGACATCCCCGTGAACACCTGGGATTTCCTCTTTGGCCAATTATCTTGCCAATCCTAAAATGACTTTCTTAATGTAGATATCTTATTCCCTTCTCCAATATCCACCTTTCCTCAACCTCCACCCTCCCACTCCCCCAAGCTCTCCCCAGTCCTTCCCTTCTGCCTTCTCCTTCCCCTTCTCCCCTACCCCCACACCCCACTCCTACTCCCACCCCTATCCTTCTAACTTTTGCCTGGCTACCTTGTTTCCTTCCAATTTCCAGAAGGATCTATATATGTTTTTCTTTGGTTTCATCTTCCTATTTGGCTTCTCTAGGCTTGTGAGCTATAAGCTTAGTGTCCTTTATTTTATAGTTAGGGTCCACTAATGACTGAGTACATACCATAATTGTCTTTTTGGGTTTGGGTTACCTCACTCAGTATAGTATTTGCTATTTCCATCCATTTGCATGCAAAATTCAAGATGTCACTGTTTTTTTACCGATGAGTAGTATTCTAATGTGTATATATTCCACACTTTCTTGATCCATTCTTCCATTGAGGGGCACCTAGGTTGTTTTTAGGTTCTGGCTATTACAAATAATGCTGCTATGAACATTGTTGCACAAATGCTTTTGTAGTGTGATTGGGCTTCTCTTGGGTATATTCCCAAGAGTGGTATTGCTGGATCCTTAGGTAGGTTGACTCCCAAATTCCTGAGAAACTGCCGCACTGATTTGCAAAGAGGTTGCACAAGTTTGCATTCCCACCAGAAATGGATGAGAGTTCCCCTTACTCCAAATTCTTTCCAGCATAGGCAATCATTGGTGTTTTGATTTTAGCCATTCTAACAGGTGTAAGATGGTATCTCAATGTTGTTTTGATTTGCATTTCCCTGATGGCTAAGGAAGTTGAACATGACCTTAACTATCTTTTGGCCATTTGAACTTCTTCTGTTGAGAATTCTTTGTTCAGATCATTACCTCATTTTTCAATTAGGGTATTTAGAATTTTAATGTCTAGTTTCTTGAGTTCTTTATATATTTTGGAGATCAGACCTCTGTCTGATATGGGGTTAGTGAAATCTTCTCCCATTCAGTAGGATGCCTCTTTGTCTTAACAACTGTGTCTTTTGCTTTACAGAAGCTTCTCAGTTTCAGGAGGTCCCATTTGTTCATTGTTGCTCTTATTGTCTGTGCCACTGGGGTTTTACATAGAAAGGGGTCTCCGGTGCCCATATATTGCAGGCTACTTCCCACTTTCTTTTCTATCAGGTGCAGTATATAAATGGTCGAATTTATATTGAGGTCTTTAAGCCATTTGGACTTGAGTTTTGTGCATGGTGATAGATAAGGGTCTAATTTCATTCTCCTACAGGTTGACATCCAGTTATGCCAGCACCATTTGTTAAAAATGCTTTCATTCTTCCATTGTATAATTTTAGCATCTTTGTCAAATATGAGGTGTTCATAGGTTTGTGGATTAATATCCGGGTCTTCGATTCGATTCCATTGGTCAACGTCTCTGTTTTTATGCCAATACCAAGCTGTTTTTATTGCTGTAGCTTTGTAATAGGGTTTGAAGTCAGGGATGATAATGCCTCCAGAAGTCCCTTTATTGTATAGGATTGTTTCGGCTCTGCTGGGCTTTTTGTTTTTCTATGTAAAGTTAGTTATTGTTCTCTCAAGGTTTATGAAGAATTTTGTTGGGATTTTGATGGGGGTTGCATTAAATCTATAGATTGCCTTTGGTAGAATTGCCATTTTTACTACATTGATCCTACCAATCCAGGAACATGGGAGATCCTTCCATTTTCTGGTATCCTCTTGGATTTCTTTCTTCAAGGTCGTAAGTTCTTGTCAAATAAATCTTTCACTTCCTTGGTTAGTGTTACCCCAAGATACTTTATGCTATTTGTGGCTATCATGAAAGTTGATGTTTCTCTGATTTCCCTTCTGATTCTTTGTCCTTTGTGTATAGGAGGGCTACTGATTTTTTTTTAGTTGATCTTGTATCCTGCTACTTCACTGAAGGTATTTATCAGCTGTAGAAGTTCTTTGGTAGAGGTTTTGGGTCACTTATGTACACTAGCATATCATCTGCAAATAATGAAAGTTTGACTTCTTCCTTTCCAATTCAAATCCCCCATGATCTCCTTATTTTATCTTATAGCTATTGCTAGGACTTCAAGCACTATATTAAAGAGATATGGAGAGAGTGGACAGCCTTGTCTTGTTCCTGATTTTAGTGGAATCGCTTTGAGTTTCTCTCTGTTTAATTTGATGTTAGCTGTCAGCTTGCTATATATTGCTTTTACTATACATAGATATGATCCTTGTATTCCTAATCTCTCCAAGACCTTTATCATAAAGGGGTTTTGAATTTTGTCAAATGCTTTTTCGGCATCTTTTGAAATGATCATATGGTTTTTTTCCTTTCAGTTTATTTATATGATGGATTACATTGATAGATTTTTGTGTGTTGAACCAGCCCTGCATCTCTGGGATGAAGCCTCCTTGATCATAATGGATGATTTTTTTTGATGTTTTCTTGGATTCAGTTTGCCAGTATTTTATTGAGAATTTTTGCATCAATACTCATAAGTGAGATTGGTCTGTAATTCTCTTTCTTGGTTGCATCTTCATGTGGTTTTGGTATCAGGGTGTTGTAGCTTCATAAAATGAGTTTGGCATTGACCCTTCTGTTTCTATTATGTGAAACACATTAAGGAATATAGGTAATAGCTCTTCTTGGAAGTTCTGGTAGAATTCTGCATTAAAACCAACCTGTCCTGGGCTTTTTTTGGTTGGGAGGTTTTTGATGACAGCTTCTATTTCCTCGCGACTTATAGGTCTATTTAAATTGTTTACCTGGTCTTGATTTAATTTCAGTATGTGGTATTTATCTGAAAAACTGTCCATTTCTTTTACATTTTCCAATTTTGTGGCATACAGGCTTTTGTAGCAAGACCTAATGATTCTCTGAATTTCCCCAGTGTCTGTTGTTATGTCCCCATTTTCATTTCTGATCTTGTTAATTTGAGTGTTCTCTATCTTTTGATTAGTTTGGATAAGGGTTTGTTGATCTTGTTGATTTTCTCAAGGAACCAGCTCTTTGTTTCATTGATTCTTTGGATTGTTTTCTGTGTCTCCATTTTGTTGATTTCTGCCCTCAGTTTGATTATTTGCAGTCTTCTGCTCCTCCTGGGTGAGTCTGCTTCTTTTTTTTTCTAGAGCTTTAAGGTGTGCTCTTAAGTCACTAATGTGTGCTTTCTTTGTTTTCTTTATGTGGGCACTAAGTACTATGAACTTTCCTCTTAGTATGTCTTTCATAGTGTCCCATACGTTAGTTTATGTTGTTTCTTTATTTTTGTTGAACTCAAGGAAGATTTTAATTTCTTTCTTTATTTCTTCCTTGACCCAGGTGTGCTTCAGTAGTTGACTGTTCAGTTTCCATGAGTTTGTAGGCTTTTGGGGGGTGGAATTGTTGTTATATTCTAACTTAACTCCATGGTGATTCAATAAGACACAGGTGGTTACTCCAACGTTTTTGTATCTGTGGATGTTTGCTTTGTTACCAAGTATGTGATCAATTTTCAAGAAGGTTCCATGAAATGCTGAAAAGAAGGTATATTCTTTCCTGTTTGGGTGGAATGTTCTATAGATGTCTATTAAGTCCATTTGATTCATTACATCTGTTAGTTCTAGTATTTCTTTTTTAAGTTTCTATCTGGTTGACCTGTCCATTGGTGAGGGAAGAATGTTGAAATCTCCTACTATTAGTGTGTGGGATTTAATGTGTGCTTTGGGTTCTAGTAATGTTTCTTTTACATGTGTGGGTGCCTTTATGTTAGGGGCATAAATATTCAGGATTGAGACTTCATCTTGATGAATTTTTCTAGCTTTCATGGTTTCCATAGAGAAGTCAGGTGTAATTCTTATAGGTTTACCCTTATATGTTACTTGACCTTTTTCCTTTGCAGCTCTTAATATTCTTTCTTTATTCTGTGTGTTTTATGCTTTGATTATTGTATGGCAAGGGGATTTGTTTTTGATCCAGCCTATTTGGTGTTCTGTATGATCCTTAAACCTTCATAGGAATATCCTTCTTTAGGTTGGGAAAGTTTTCTTCTATAATTTTGTTGAATACACTTTCTGGGCCTTTGAGCTGTACTTCTTCTCCTTCTTCTACCCCTATTATTCTTAGGTTTGGTCTTTTCATGGTGTCCCAGATTTCCTGGATGTTATGTGTTAAGAATTTGTTGGATTTGTTGTTTTCTTCGATCAGTGAGTTTATTTTCTCTATCGTATCTTCAGCGTCTGAGATTCTTTCTTCTATCTCTTTTATTCTGTTGGCTATACTTTTCTCTGTGGTTCCTGTTCGTTTATCCAGATTTTGCATATCCTACCATCTCTCGATTTGTATTTTCTTCATTGTCTCCATTTCAGTTTTCAAGCTTTGAACTCTTTCCATTTCCTGTTTGTTTGCTTTTTCTTTGTTTTCTAGGATTCTTTGAGGAATTTATTCATTTCTTCTAACTTTTTGTTAGTTTTCTCGTCCCTTTCTTTAAAGGAGTTTTTCACCTTTTTTTTTTAAAGGTCTCTATCACTTTCATAATGTTACGTTTAAAGTCAATTTCTTCTACTTCTTCTGTATTAGGTTGCTCAGGTTTTCCTTTTGCATACTTGTTGGATTCTGGTGTTACCATGTTGCTTTTCAGGTTGTTGGAAGAATTCTTCGATTGGTGCCTGCCCATCTCTTCCTTCGAATGTGGTCAGGAGAGTCTTTGTGGCTTGGTCCCTCGGTCCAGATGTATCCGCTGGCACTGGATCAGGGCCACTTGCAGTCTGTATGTAACCACCGACACTCTATCAAGGCCCCTTGCTGGCCCAGAACCTCACAGTCAAAAGGACGGTCTTGGTAAAAGGAGCCCACTTTGCTCCGCTCCGTAGGACAAGGGTCCTATCATAATTTCTACTTTACTTTGGAAATCACATTTGAGGTGAAGCTCAGTTCAGCACATGGACAATCTGAATAATTGTCACTATATGCTAAAATCAAAAGAATACAGCATAAAAAATCATTAATTAATGTAAACATTCCTCAATTTTCAAAATGAATCCATGTGTACCTTTATTTCAAAAATGGTGAGTCACAAATTTTGTTCAGACTCTTTAGATATACGTTCACTGCACAGTTTGGACATCAATATTGTTCTCTAAGGGGAAAATAGTTGAAGTTCAGATTACAAGAGGATTGTAGTCTACCCTATATTATAACTATCAAAGACATCATAAGGCATGCAGAGAGCCATAAAATGCCTGTCTTTCAGGGGCTGGACAATAAAGAGAAAAAATGAGTATTATAACTGCATAAATGTGCACAGAAAATAAAATGTCAATAAAAATAATTAATTATGCCTTTTTTTCATCTTTCTTATTTATGTAGGTGCTATATATCAACTGATTTTTCTATTATGTTAAGAATAAAAGTATTTAAGAGTATGACGAGGCTCAGCCAGAATGTGACTGAACTTAGTTCAGCTTGCTGAATTCACATCAGGAAGATTAAAGTAATACCTGGTTTCTTGATTTTTTCTGGTTAAAATGGTCATATTCTTTATGACTAAATATTAATATAAATGAATATTCATGCTATCTGAAGTATGTAAAGAAACTTATTAAGCTTATTTGGCATGCAAAATGAGAATGTGAGTGAAATAAATGACTTTATTTTAAAGAAAATGTGGTTCTTCATTCAATAGAGTGATAAATCCATGCCCTTCCATAAGCCCTGTAGGCAGCCTAATGTTACACTAAGTTACATTTCAATTCTGTGTGCGCGACGGTCAAGGGAGTGAAATGACTTGCCCATGGCTGTCAAGTCTATTGTTAGAAAAGGGATTAAATCCTGCTTTTAAGCAGGATTAAGAAAGAAATCTCTCAAACATTCTATACAACCATCTTAAACATTTAAAACAACCATCTGATTGTAGCAACTGGAACATCTTAGTCCATTAAATATTTCCAAAATCAACAGGCACCAAAAGAATATTTTGATTTTGTTTAAAATATCCAAGGCTTTCATTTATTACTTTTCTTTCTCTGAACATTTCAGATTGTGGTAACCCAGGCATTTGTTTTTACATTCTCATTCACTATTTCTATTCTATAAAGCAACCTAATCCATTTTTAAAAATTTAGTTATGTGTAATTAAAGCAAGTCTGATCTTGACTGCAATCATTTGAGAGGATTCTTTGCAATTCTACTAGTTGGTGAGCAAATTCTGGGATGTTCCCTGGAAGCTGAGTTTAGCCTTCATCACTCAGCATTCTCTTTTCTACTTATTTGTAGGTCATGCTATCGCTATCCCACTGTGTATCTAAAGAGACCAAAACCTTGTTTTTAGGTTGTCTTACCCTATACATGCACTGTTCGCTCCCATTTGAGGAGTATTCCAAGATGAACTTACCTTTTCAGTCACTTCATATCTCCAGCATTTTAAAAGTTCATGTGACCATATCTTAAAAATGTGTCTTTCTTTATTGCTGGTCATAGAAGAGGAAACAAACAAACAAACTGTAGTGCAAACCCACTTTTACCAGATGCTCAGAAATGTCTTTCTGTATTCTGTAAAAATGTATTGCACTTATTGATTGATAAATATAGCTGCATTGGCCTATGGCAAAGCAGAAGAGAGCCAGGTGAGAAATACAAACAGAGATAAAGGAAAAGAGTCTGGGAGATAGCAATAGCCACCAAGGAACAACATGCCAGCAGACTGGTAAAAGCCATCACCACATGGCAATATTTAGATTATTAGAAAGTGGTTAATTTAAATGTAGGGCTAGCTAGTAATAAGCCTGAGCCATTGGCCAAATCTTTACAAGTAGTACACTTCTGAGTGGTAATTGAAGAACTGGCAGGCAGGAGAGAAACCTCCACTTACAAATGGCATGCCAATTAGAGGCCCTCAAATTTCCACATTTTTTTAATGTCTGAGACAGAATTAATAAAAGAGGAGATGGCTCCTTTAAGAGTCTGCAGAGTTCAAGGCTAGCCTATTCTACAAAGTGAGTTCCAGGACAAGCTCCAAAGCTACACATCCTGTCTCAAAAAAGAAAAAAAAATACAACTAAAAAAGAGTTTCCTCAGGACAGCGAGCTCTTCAGCAGCTAGTGTGTTAATCAGGAACAAAAATCTAAGTAAACATGTCTGCGACAGTGCAAGCATTGCATTCTAGAGTTCTAGGAAAGGTTTAATGCAGCTCTTGGTAAAAAACCTCTGAGTGGGTTGTGAGCCTTAGTAATGCAGTTTTGGTAACAAACCTTCAAGTGGGCTGTGAGACATTTATCACCTGAGAATCAGGCAGAGCCAGCTGCCAATGCCACAGATAGACTTTTGTGCTGTTTAGAAGTTTAAAGATTTGCTCATGTGGTCCAAAAAGACTAAAAGATATACAGTAAAAGAGGTTCAGATGAAAAAAACCTTCTAAACAGGTTCCAATATATTTTGCAATATGCATAGGCATAAGAAAGAAATAAAAGGGTATTGAAAAACACAGAAAGGAATAAATAATTTTTAAATAATATAAAAATATTTAAAGAGAGAAATAAAATAATAATAAAAATAAGCCACATAAAAATAGGAAATTCACAGATATGATATTGTGTTGATTTTGAATTTTTTGATAGCTGATGGGCAATAGACAGTTTTTGAAAGGCATGGGATAGAAAAAGACATTGATAAAATATACCAATCTAAATAATTTTAAAATGTCATAGGTTTAAGACAGAAGTCTAAAATATATATTTGGAAAACGAACTTAAAAATGCATTGCTCTGGAGAGGTATTTTGCTTTTGTTTCCACAGGAAACAAGAGGCTATAGATTTGTTCCACGTTAACATAAAACAGATTTGATCAAGGGACATCTCCTAAATCTTGACAGGTGATATCTATCAATAACGTTTATAACTGGTCTTCCCAGGACTTTCTTTGGGTTCCCATAAGATCCCAGCACCCACCAATCAGCAGGAAGTAGTCTAGTGCCCGATGCACAAATTGCCAAAATATTGTTTATGAATGGTTAGTTTTATTTAAAGAGGGTTGGTTATACATAGTTAATGGTCATAGTTAATCTCTTCCTAAATATTAAAAGGGGATATGATATAGAAATCATGGGGAGAAGGGTAGGATTATTATGATTTTTAAAAAGGGTGTATTTTGAGATGCCCTTCTGCGTGCTGTGAATATATTTTATTATTATTTGTTAATAAATAAACTGATTTGGCCAATAGCCAGGAAGAATAGAGCCAGGCAGAAAATCCCAGCAAAGATAAAAGGAAAAGGAAGGCAGAGTGGGGGAGATGTCAGAACCATCAGAAAAGCAAAATGTGAGATAACAAGCCACAAACCTCATGGTAAAATATAAACTAATAGAAAGGGCTTAGTTTCATTTGTAAGAGCCAGTTAATAATAATACTGAGCTAATTGACTAAACAATTTGTAATTAATATAATGCACCAGAGTGCAGGAACTGTCAGGTAGGAGAAAAACCTTCAGTTACAGGGGGGTTAGATTATTGAATCTACCTTCATCCAAAAAAAACAGCTGTTAATCTCAAAATACTTTATATTGGTATGGATTTTGGTTTATTGATACAAATTTAAGGTCAATTTTACTATGCTTCTTTTACTATTGCTTAAGGTATTGTATTTATGTAAAGGCTTCGAAGGTATTGTATTTATTAAATTAAAATATAGACTAATAGTCATCTATAATAGTCAACTAATAGCCATATTATTTAGGTTTTTAAGGTATACAAAGATATATTTCAATTAGATAGGTAATCTTCCAGCATTTTAAAGACCTACAGAATAAAGCATTTAAAATATTTGAAAAACAGACTTTTCTTGGCAGTGAGACACATCTCTTGGCAGTACCAATAACTCCAAAGAGGATAATGGGCACCAGGAAAAATCTTCTTATGGAATTTACTTTCAGTGTGGCAAAGCTGGTCATTTAGACAAATACTGTTCTTGTATAGACTGCTTGATGGCATGTTGTATAAACTCGAAATGCAGGACCCACAGGAAAATGACCACAAAATTTTGTCAATACAAGGCAGAATGGCCCTTCAAGTTCCTGCTTCACAGAAGAAATTGCCAGACATTCTTCAGAATACAGAGGAAAACAACTGATGAATTTTGCCAAAATAGGCGAGACAATTCTTTAAATACCTGCTTCACTAAAAAGTCTACCAGATACTCTAGGCCTATAGGCTAAAGATAGATGCCTCAATATGGGTGCCAACCTTGACTATAGATCAGATAGTTTGAACTTATTTTTACTCTTTCAAAGTTGTTGACAACAGGTGTGACTACACACAAGAGATCCTGACCTAGGGTATGGTTTCTCTGTATTTTGAACATTAAGATGGCCCATAGAGGAGGATCTGCTCCACCCTGACCAATGATCAGAGAATTCAGGACTATTTCTGCTCATTCAAGGAGATTGGCAGGAGGTTCCAGGGAGTGGTTGCCTACAGGACACATGGTCTATTCCTTATATCATATTAATGAAGTCTGTTCCCTCCTCCCTCCCCTTTTGTAGTAAATAAAGTATCATGTGGAAAATAAACATGGGCAAATCAGTATTCACTGAATTTCCCTCCCAGTGCTATTCTGTGTTTCTGTCTTTCATTTCTCTCATATCTCTGATCCTTTTGCTTAATTATTCTAATCTTCATGTATCTATTTTAAACATGTGAACTCTGTCAAGGTTGGACCCCAACAGATGTCACCCCAATGTGGCACCTTACAACACCCCAACGTTACAGAAGAACTTTGCATACTGGTGTAGGCAGACAGATGTCTCTGTCATTTCTAGTATTTCAGAATGGCTTGCAATGCACTTCCTCTTTACTCAGGTAATATTATTACCTCCTAGGGTCTTTGATGAAGTCAAAGACTAGACAGTTTTAATTATAGTTCTCCTTAATTATAATAATATGATAATTAGATATAAAACTTTAGACTCATCAAGATAAGATAGATAATTAAATGTTTTCTCAAAATTTGCCAAATACAAATAGACTAAATATTATAACTGTAATTCTTGATTGATAGCTATTTTGTTATATGTAAGTTTATTATGTTAAAGTTAAAACCTTCTTTTTTGATTAGACAGACAAGGAAAAATGATGTGGGATTCCTTTCTGTGTGCTGTAAATATGTGTTGTTCTCATTGGTTGAAAAATGAATCTACTTTGGTGTACAATAAGGCAGGACAGAGTCAGGCTGGAAATCCAAGCAGAGACACATAAGAAGAAGGGCAGAATCAGTGTGTGGCCAACAGCTGCCCAAAGAACAACATGCCAGTAGACCAGTAAAAGCCATAGACATGTGGCAATACATACATTAATAAAGAGATTATTTAAAATGTAGGACCTAACTAGTAATAAGCCTGAGCCATCAACCAAGAATTTATAAGTAATATTAAGCTTTTGAGTAGTTATTCAAGAACTGGTTGTTGAGAGAGAAACCTCCAGTTGCAGTCAGACGAGTACAGTTATACAATTATTGGTGGTATCTAATGTTCCCATTAGAAAGAACACTATTGTATATATAAGAAAGAGTGATTAATGGGAGAATTCTGTTGTTACTACCCCTAATAATGTTTGTTATGATTTATTTTGCAAATTTTTTATTAAGATGTACAATATTAGGTTTCAGACTGCTATTTCCATATAGTTTTGGTTACTTCTAACCTGTCTTCTGTCCCACCCACCTGAAACCTTTGTACATTTCCTCCTATATCACACAGCTTCCTCTCTTTTTACTGTGTCTCTCACCATTCCCCATGCTCCTAAGCACCCATCTTTCCCACCCATCATTATCTTCTTTCTAGTTTCACAACCTATAGTCTCATTTAGTGCAGAAAATTTAACTCAATCTGATCTTGAAATAAACCCAATAAAAGAATTTATGGCCAAGAACATATTGAGACAGAAAAGTGACTTATGGAGTTTTTTTTATCACTTGATAAATTCTTTTGTAATTTTGTGTTCCCAGAGTATTTGTTTAGGGTTTATGGTAGTTTACTACCAGTTTCTCTGGACTTCTGAGAGTTTGTAATAGGAAACAATGCTGGAATGTTTTTCTAGGAGATACAGTTTGGTAGAAGAATAAGAAATTAAATAGCATAGAAGCAACTTAGGTTGGATATATTTAACTAGTCATAAGAAACTTGGTATTAATAGAAGTATAATTGCCAGAACAATTATACCATTTGCTTCTCTATACTTTGCACTGGGAATTCTGTACTCCCAGGCAGCTTCAGTAGGAAGTGTGTTGAATTTGCCACAACAATACCTAGGTATTGGGTTTATACTTAAGACACAAAGAAAATGCTTGCTCTCATAACAGCAATGGTTACTAAATGCCCTGTAATTATATGCATTTTAATGATTGATAAAAATACTTACAATAATTTATTCCTGAATATTTTCTAAAGTCTATTGTATATGCAACAGCAATCAAGCTGAGACTTTGGATAAATTGCACATATATTCTTGGTATCCCAAAGAATTGACCTTAGACTTTGATTTTGGTATTGGGCTATTGACCGCTTTCAAGAAATTCTATATATAAGCTTTGACAATTAATATTTTTTTGTTTCTTTGAGACAGGGTTTCTCTATAATTTTAGAGCCTTCCCTGGAACTAGCACTTGTAGACCATGCTGACCTCTAACTCACAGAAATCTGCCTTCTTCTGCCTCCTAAGTACTGGGATTGAAGGTTTGCACCACTACTGCTCAGCAGTGGAAATTAATTTTTTATTTTTGAAAATAAACATATCCTCATGAACTCTGAATCACTTTTCATAGGACACTTAGCAAATATTCCTATCCATAGTGACTATAGTTTTCATGGAAGTGTTCTTCACAATTTCATGTGTTTTAAAATCTTATTGGCTTAGGATTCTGATAATTGTCATCAGTCTCATTTCTAGGAAGAAAGCCCACATCATATTTGAAGACATCTATTACAATAGCTTTTTTCTATTTCTGGTGCCTGACTTCATCTTCTGTTCTCAGTCATGAGTGTTTTATTTTTTCCTATATTTTTCCACATTTAAGTTGTATTTGTATAGCCTAAAAATGTTTTTGCTCATTTTGTGAATCAAGTTAAGTAGTAAGAAAAAATATTTAATACCTGACAGCCTATAAGTGATTTTGAAAATTTTGATACTTCTTCCTATATATAGGGTATGTAAAATTGTAACATAATCTTATACTGTTTGAGAATTAAAAAGTCCCATAAAATTCTGATTGTTATGAAAAGCTTTCTGTTTTGTTTTTGTTTTTTGGGGGGCTATTTTGTTTTTAGTTAATTTCATTTCTGGATATTGTGATCCTATGGCAATAGACATGAAGAAGATGTATGACTTTAAAAGTTAATTTTATCTGAATTTATTGTTTTTTCTTAGAAAAAAATTACAGGAATCACTGGTAAATTTTAGTACAACTGAAAGAGCAAAGACTGATGATGTCTTATGGAGAAAAAAAGTCTAAGAAATGCTATAACAAAATCTCTTTTGTCTTTAAAATAAAACAAATGTCTAAAATGACCAGCTTGTGTGTGTGTGTCCATGCACGCACATGCACTCACACACACAAATGGGTGTGCTTAACTGCAACTGAGTAAGCAAAACCAATATTATGGGAAAACCTAACTAAAATTCAAGTGTATGTTAGTTGTGATTGGAAAACAGAATTGAGGTTCTTACATTTTAATTTGGAGATGTTTTATAGGAAAAAGGGGGAGGGTCACTCGACCATTGTTCAGTTTTTTCTGTTTATCACGTTATTGAAAAACTTTTTAATTAATATTGGTTAGTTTCTGAAGAAATAATATTGACAGAGAAAGGGATATAGATATAATCTTATGTGTGAAAAATAATGCTAAAATATAACCTAAAGCTGAGGTATAGGGGAAATATAGCTGTATCCAAATATTTTGAGAGATTACAGGTAAACAATGTACACTCACTTTATAACACTCCAAAGGATAAATTGGTCTTGTTGAGAGATGTAAAAATTCGATAAGAGTAAAGTAAATTTCAACTGAGCTGCCACTGTGTATTATCCTAAAGAAGATGTCAGCTGTTCATCTTTCAGTAATGTCACAAACAAATGAAAATTGCTGACAGATCTAATTAAATTCCAAAATAATACATACAGTAATATTTTTTACATAACAAAGATTCTATGCTCTTTTATATAAAGAGTCAGAAATAAGTAAAACAATAAAAAAAGTACTTCAAGTAATATACTATACTACATTACATTAAGAATAAGCAAACAATGAAAAACTATCTATTCCTTATTGGGCTTTGTGGTCAATTCAAAAGGACAGTTACAAATAGGAAGTAAATTTTATAGTATAATCATTGTAAAGGTAGAATTATATACTAAAATACTACGCAGTGACAAACTCAGTGTCAAGTATGGATTTTATCCTATATAATATTAATATTTATTTGGAAAGATTCAGTTTGTAAGAGGAAAATCAGTATATAAAAATAAAACCTATAACAATTTGACTTTACCTTTGAACATACTCTGTGTATTAGTTTCTTCTAAACTATTAAATATAAAACTAGACTTTTGTAGCATACTGAGGAATTCAGATGAACATAGTGTTATTTCAAAAATGAGCATATGATCAAACCAGACTCTCTGAGTGTGGTGGCGAAAGTTGGCAGATGGAGAACCCATCAACAATGACAGCAGGACCTATCTCTTCTGCATGTATTATCTTTTTGAGAACCGAGTCTTTTTGAATGCACTCCTTCGTAGGCCGGGAGGGAGGGGTGTGGGCCCTGGACTTCCAACAGGGCAGGGCACCATGCCCTCTTTCAAGGAAGAAGGGGGAGGGAGGAGGGGTGGGGAGGTAGTGGGAGGGAACCAGGAGAAGAGGAAGAAATGTAAAAATTTTATTTCTTTAATTATGTTTTTGAATGGAAAAAATAAAACAAAACAATGTATGAAAAAAAAGAATCAGGAAAAATTAAAAGTCTTTGAAGAAAGTGACAAGCTTGAGTTCAGGGTAATTGCAAAGGAGGCAATGATGCAACTCCAAAATGGAGGGAGATAAATTATACGAGGGATTTAAACAGCAGGGGAATTATTTGTGCTGATGCAAAGCTATTGCAAAACTCATGAATTTCAAACCAATAAATTAAGAACAAAAAATTTGTAGCTTAGTTAAAGAAAGTGAATGACTAGTTCTGCAGACAGAGGTCAACATCATGGCTCAGTCTCACAATAGGGGCTGTTCAATGCTATGATATTCTCTAAAGGAAAAAAGATTGATGGGACACATCTCCAAAGGTGACTGGTGTGTCCAGTTCCAGTGATTGGAGAAGATATCCAAAGGAGAGGTAAGGATCTTGCAATGTCTACCACATGTGGTAGTTTAGGAGATGTGCATGGAGTCTTTTCTGTGCACACATTTTTAAGTATTTTGTTATGTTCTGTTCTCTTGTGTTACTGCTTGAGATACATAAAAGCATCTGTGCCAGGTGCAGCACAAGTAACATTTTCTCCTTTTAGCATATTACATCACAATGCAGAAAGTGACCCAAGTCTTTCCTTTGATGCTATTCTCATTTGTTTAGTATTGTATTCACTTAAAATATGCCAGAAAAATGAAGCAATTAATTTTTATTTTGTATAGCTATTAATGTTGTTTTTGTTCTTCTTATTATTATTGGATTATCAAGCCAGAGTTTTTCTGTGTAAGAGCCCTAGAAGTCCTGGAACTCACTTTGTGTCAGGGACCAGCATCAACAAAAACACCACTTGCCAGGTAGGGGCATGGTGATTTAGAATTATTGGTAAAGAATACAAAGATGCCTGTGAAAATAATCAAACAGAAACACAAAGAACAGTACCTGGAGGGAGTTCCAGTGAATACTGAAATCACCCATGTTTAATTTCCCATTGCTTAAAATACTCCAGCCCCAAAAGGTAGGAGTAAGATAGAAAACTGCATTAACATGATACAAGGAAATGAACAGACCAGTTGAAGGTCATGGGCTACATCCATAGTTAAACATTCTGTTGCTAGGACAAAACAAGTCACACTCACATTGTAGCCCCAAACTTTCTGTAGACAAATCACTCCCTGGGTGGAATCCAATGTTATCTCCACAGGGGAACTGGAACTTTAGTTGGATCCTTAGACATTTGTTTGTGATAGAAACATATATACCTCTCTATTCCTGAAACACAAGGCACACTGGCTGAAAATAACTTTGAGAAAGTAGAGCTCTCTGATCTGAACCTAGGTGGAACTTTTGTTTGATGAAGAAGCTCAATAACCTTGAAGGAATAGAAGTAAGTTCCAACTCTCTGACCTTTAGTCACGGTGGAAATGGGCTCACATTTTTAGACCTCCACACTTTCAGATGAGTGTGACCTCGAACTCAGAGAGATCCATCTGCCTCTACCTCCTGAGTTCTGGGATTAAAGGTGTGTGCTACCATGCCCAGATCAGATCAGTCAATCTTTAAGAATATATATATTTTATCTCTCTCTCTCTCTCTCTCTCTCTCTCTCTCTCTCTCTCTCTCTCTCTCTCTCTCTCTGTGTGTGTGTGTGTGTGTGTGTGTGTGTGTGTGTGTGTGTGTGTGTGTGTGTGTGTGTATTCCACCAGTAAGGAGTGGAATGGTGATATCTATATAGGTACAGATGCCTCCGGAGGCCAATTGAAGGTGTCAGATCCTCCAGAACAATATTGTGAGCAATTATTCCTAAGGAGCTGTGAACACTCCAGATACCATGAAAGTCCAATGTGGTGAAACAATGAGTTTTATAGTGGTCACTTATAAGAATATGGGTGAGTGGTTTGAGTCATTTCTGTTATATAAAAAGCCATATGTATGAAAGACTAAAATACTATGCAGATGAATGTCTTATACATAGGCTTTAAAACCACAGAAAAGTTGGGTTACAGCAGGTAAAACTGAAGTGTTTCTATGTTTGAAGTAAGTTTCTCTGTTATTTTATATATTCACTTATTTGAAATATTTTGATTATCATAACAGAGCTCTTTCTGATGCTAAAAATTTTAAATGAGTGCCTTTTGTTTGTCATATTTAAATAAAGTTTGACTAATAGATTGTTTTCCATATATATGGTTCTATATTCTGGGTTGTTTTCTTATAAGTGGCTTGAATAAGTATTTCTTAAAAGCCTAATGTCTATAACAAAATATATCAGTCCTGTATATTACAAAAATCATTATTCAACCGTGCATCTCAGTTAGTATTATGGATAACTATGGAACCATACATTTGAATCAGGTGCACACCTCTTAGAATGTTATTTCTTTAACAATTTTTAAATCTCCACTACAACATATTTTACTTGGACATTGCATCTAACCAATGTGACCTTTATTTTATATCTTCAGAACATATATATGCACCCACCCACTCACATAGTGATTTCAAAGAATAGAACACATTTAGAAATCAATTTATCACTGATAAATATCTTGCTCCTAAGTTACAACACACTATTTTAATGATAAAATCATCCTTAAAAATTCACGATTTTAGTTAAATGATTTACCTGGGTTTTCAGTAGTTATTTTCTAAGACTCTGATAAAAATACACATAATATAAAAATATCCTAGCTGTTATACAGTTTCCCATCTAGTGCTATTCAATAAATCCATAATGTCACATAGCCATCCTCTCCATCCCTCTCTTGAACTCTCATCTTCTAAAATTGACAAAGTGACTTACAGATAAGAAATTACTCAATAATATTTTCTTTTTATGATTGACTTAGCTTTATGAATTGAAGGTCATTATCAAAACTAGAGCTTATGTCAGAATTCCTTCCCTTTAAGGCTTCTGAATATCATCTGATATATGTGGGTATTACATTTTATTATTGATTACTTGGTCTATGGATGGATATGGGAATTGGGTTGTTAACTTATCTATCACTAATCAATTTGCTTTGAACAAGGGTGTGCAAAGACATTTTGAAGGATATTTACCTTGCTTTCAAATCCCTTAGGCATATGCCTAGTAGTGGATCTGCTGTGTCATGGTAAATTTGTTGTAATATTTTATTTTATTTTGGGTATTCTAATCATTTTTGTACAAATAAGATGACTTTTCTCATTGACTTCTGTATAAAACATATTCTATCGTATACCTCTTCTGACTTCTTAACTTTGTTTTTCCTCTTCTTTTATTTATACTTCACAAATTCAAATTTTAAAGAAAGAAAAAAAACAAACTTTTTTAAAAACAAAAATTAATTTTCGGTCATATTTAAATGCTAACAATGACTGGGTTATATCTTAAGTCACTGTGGTCTGATTTTACACACAGCAGTATCCAAATTTACAAACATTGTTAGTATCCTTTATTTATGATGTAGCCAAAATTAGAGATGTTTTTCTCTTTATAAAGCTTAGGTTACTTTCCTGAAATAATTGAGTGACAGGTGTCAGAACACCAAGGGGAGAACCATTCCAAGTTTTACCTGAGATAGAAGGACTACAAATGGGTGACAGGCAGAGCTACATTGTGAGTTTAAGTGCTGCTGCCTCTGTGGGAAACCCTGTGTCCCTTGTACAAGCTCAAAAAGGGACAAAGGATAGGTTTGGTGTTCTCTTCACTCACTGTTCAAGGGAAAACATAAACAGCAGAGAATATCAAAAATGCTAAAAGTTTTCATCAAATTTGGAATCCATTGAGTTGAAGAAATAGATAAAAAGCCACTGCATAAACATAAACTTAATTCAACAGGAAAAACAGGGATATCACACAAAAAAAATGGCCAAGCTTATCCCTGGTCTTGCTGCTGCTGGCCCCTTCTCCAACATCAGCAGACTTTTGCCACTGAGGCACAGACCACACCAGCCAGAGGCAGGGACTGACCCAAGGGCCAGAAGCATGGCAGCCTCACTGAATTCTGTCCCCAGCAACCCCTCCCCAGGCTTATGCTCTCCCAGCGTGGTCTTAGCTGCTACTCCTGGGCCCTGCCCCAGTGTCCAGCAGACTTCTGTCACTGATGTGCAGATCACACCAGCTGAAAACAGTGGGTTACCTTCCTGTTCTATGGCCTGTCCCCTTTCATCTCAGTATCAACTGCTGGACCCTGTCCCCCAATTCTGGAGGACTTCCACTGCTCTGGTGATATCCTCACCAGGCCAGTAAGATGGATTGCTGCCACCCCCTGGGCTCTGTTCCTCCAGGATCCACACTCCTGACCAAACTCTTGCACCTCATCATTTTTCCCTTGCCAAACCCTTCCCCAGGACTGCAGCAGACTCCATACGTCCAGACATAGTCCATACCAGTTAGAACAGACCCCAAAGGCCCAGGTACAGTCCACAGCAGTTGGAGAACAGGTCTAGCAGTTCTACTAGAGGCTAAACAGATGCTAGCTACCCCAGAAGAAAATCCAGGCTTTACTGGCAGCCAGGCCAGATCAAAGAATCCATGAAGACTTTGGCTTTACCAGAAGCCAGACCCAATTAAGATACCTCAGAACCATAAACCCCAGTGCAGACACATTCCTGCACCTGATGACTAAGCAGTCATGGCCAATTAGGCCAGAAGACCAGAGAAGAAACAGAGAACCAGGATCAAAACACCATTCAACAAAGACAAAGACGGGAATGAAGACTTAAACTGATAACCATCCCACATCCAAATGCATAAATGCCATTGCAAAACAGAAAGAGCAACATATTACCTTCATAACCCATCTATCCCGAAACAGCAAGACATGAATATTCCAAATCAGGTAAATCACAAGAAAATGACTTTGAAAATAAATTTATGATGTGGGTGTCTGGGTCCTCAACTAGAGAGTCCTACTCTCTATGATCTAGCCTCTGGAAGTACAACCCCCACCGCACCCACATCTAGCAAAGTACCAAAGACCTGGGCGCAACCTCTTCACATACCCAAGCTCACTCCACTGCATTTGTGACCACCAGAGCCTTGACCCCGTACAACTGGAGCAGCTTCAGAGTCATAACAGCTTCCACCAGAGGCACAGCCCTGACCGCACCTGGAGGAAGAGTGACCACTTAAGCCACAGCCCCCACCTTCATCAATTGGATGAAAGGCACCACCTGAAGCACAGGACCCAACTGTATCTGCTGGACAAATGGCAGTATAAGAACATTCCATAAAAATCAATATGGCACCAGCAGAAACCAGTGGTTCTAAATCAGCAAAACCTGAATATCCCAACACAGATGAAGTAGAAGAAAATGACCTTAAAATAACTTTATGAAGATGATAGAGGTCCTTGCAAAGAAATGAAAAAGACCCTTAAGGAAGTGGAGGGGAAGACAAACAAAAAATTGGAAGAAATCAATAAATCCCTTACAGAATGCAAAGAAAGTCAAGAAAAAAAAAAAAACCAAACAAATAGGTGAAGGAAACAGTTCAAGTCTTGAAAACTGAAATAGAAACAATACAGAAAACACAAACCAAGGGAATTCTGGACATAGGAAATCAGGGTAAATGATCAGGAACTACAGATACAAGCATAACCAACAGAATACAAGAGATGGAAGAGCAAGTCTCAGGTGTTGAGGATAGAATAGAACAAAGAGATTCATTGTTCAAATAAAATGGTAAATCCAACAAACTCTTAACACAAAGTACTCAGGAAATCTGGGACACTGTGAAAAGACCAAACCTAAGAATAATAGAGATAGAAGAAGGAGAACTCCCAGCTCAAAGGCACAGAAATTATATTCAACAAAATCATAGAAGTAAACTTTCCCAACCTAAAGAAGGACTCGCCTATGGAAGTATAAGAAGCTTACAGAACATCAAATAGACTGAACAAAAACAGTCCCCTTTCCACATAATAATCAAAACACTTGACATACAGCATGAAGAAAGAATATTAAGAGTTGCAAAGGAAAAAAGCAAAGTAACATATAAAGGCAGGCCTATCAGAATTACTCTTAACATCTCAATGGAAACTCTGAAAACCAGAAGATCCTGGATAGGTGTTCTGCTGAAACTAAGAGACCAAAGATACCAGACAAGATTAATATACCCAGCAAAACTTTCACCCACCATAAACAGAGAAAACAAGATATTTCATGATAAATTCAGATTCAAATAATACCTATCCATAAAAACAGCCCTATAGAAAATACAAGAAAGAAAACTTAAACCCAAAGAAATTAGCTACACTCACAAAAACACAGGCAATAGATTGTAGCATGAGGGCCTGCTTGTTGGGGTTTTCATTCTGCCCAGTTCCCACAGCCAGTAAGCCCCAAAGAAGATCACATAGAGGTCTACATAAGTTATAAACTGATTGGCCCATTAGCTCAGGCTTCGTGTTAGCTCCCATAACTTATATTAGCCCATTATTCTACTATATGTTAGCCACATGGCTCAGTACCTTTTTCAGTGGGGCAGGTCACATCTTGCTTCTTCCATGGTCTGGGCAGGACTGCAGAGGAATGGGTTTCCTCCTTCCCAGAATACTCCTGTTCTCATTGCCTCACCTCTACTTCCTGTCTGGTTGTCCCAGCTATACTTCCTGCCTGGCTACTGGCCAGTCAGCATTTATTGAAAACATAATTGACAGAATACAGAATTGTCCCACACCAATAGATAATCCCATATCAGCAGAGGCTAAAGAAGAAAATCACATACACAATACCATCACCAACAACAAAAACAAAAGTAACAAGCACTAACAATTACTGGTCATTAATATCTCTTAATATTTCAATGATCTCAATTCATCTATAAAGAAAACAGGTTAAGAAAATGGATTCAGAAATAGTCAGAAACTTAGCAGAGAAATAAAGGAAATAAGAGAAGTTACAAGTCAAATCAGTTTAATAGACATCTATAGAACATTTTACCCAAAGGGGAAAAAATATACCTTTTTCTTAGCACCTCATGGAACCTTCTCAAAAATTTACCACATACTCCATAACAAAGCAAACCTTAAGAGATATAAAAAAAATTGGAATAATCCCCTGTATTTTGACAGATCCCTATGGCTTGAAGTTAGAATTCAACAACTACACTAATTGCAGAAAGCCCACAAACTCATGGAATTTGAATAATGCTCAACTGAATCACTCCTGGATAAGGAAGAAATAAAGAAATTCGAGACCTCCTGGAATTCAATAAAAATGATCGCACAACATACCCAAACTTATGGGACACTTTGAAGGCAGTGCTAAGAGGAAAGTTCATAACACTAAGTGCCCACATAAAGACCTGAAGAAATCTTACAGCAGTGAAATAACAGCACACCTGAAGGCTCTAGAACAGAAAGAAGCAAACTCACCCAGGAGGAATAGATGCCAGGAAATAATCAAATTTAGGATTAAAGCAATAAAATAGAAACAAAGAAAGCAATACAAAGAATCAATGAGATAAATAGTTGGTTCTTTGACACAACCAACAACATAGACAAACCTTTATCCAAACTAACCAAAAGGCAGAGAGAGAATATGAAAATTAAAAAAAAATTAGAACAGAAAAGGGGGACATAACAACAGATACAGAGGAAATACAGAGAATCACCAGGTCATACTTCAAAAATCTGTACTCCACAAAATTGGAAAATTTAAGTAAAATGGACAATTTTCTAAATAGGTACCACATACAAAAATTAAATCCATGTAAGCAATTTAAATAGACCTATAATCCCTATGGAATATATAATAGAAGTAGTCATCAAAAGTCTCCCAACCGAAAAACCAAAACCAAAACCAAACAAACAAAAAAACCCAGGACCACGGGATTTCAGCTCAGAATTCTATCAGAATTTCAAAGAAGAGATAATACCGATGCTGCTCAAATTGTTCCACACAATAGAAATAGAAGGGCATTGACAAACTCTTTTTGAGAGGTGACTGTTACCCTGGTACCCAAACCACACAAAGGTGCAACAAAAAAAAAGAGAATTACAGACCAATCTCTCTTATGAACATTGATGCAAAAGTACTCAATAAAATACTGGCAAACAGAATACAAGAACACATTAAAAAAATCATCCACCATGATCAAGTAGGAGTCATCCCAGAGACTCAGGGATGGTTCAGCATGCAAAATCCATCAATGCAGTCCACCAAATAAAAAAACTGAAAGAAATACACCACAAGATCATCTCATTACATGTGTAAAATGCCTTCAACAAAATCCAACACACCTTCATGATAAAGGTTTTGGAGAGAGCAGGGATACAAGGAACATACCTAAGTATAATAAAAACAATACACAGCAAACCCACAGTCAACATCAAATTAAATGGAGAGAAACTCAAAGTGATTTCTGGAAAATTACAAATAAGACATGGCTTCCCAAATCTCTCCATATCTATTTAATATAGTACTTAAATTTCTAGGTAGAGCAGTAAGACAACAAAAGGATATCAATGGAATACAAATTGGAAAGGAAGTCAAACTTTCACTATTTGCAGACAATATCATAGTTTACATAAGTAACCTAAAAAATTCTATCAGAGAACTCCTACAGTTGATAAATATTGTCAGTAATGTGGCAGGATATACGATTAACTAAAAAAAAAAATAAGTAACCCTCTTATATACAGATGAGAAAGAAATCAGAGAAATATCATCCTTCAAAATAGCCACAAATAGCAAAAAATATCTTGGGGTTACTCTGACCAAACAAGTGAAAAATCTATATGACAAAAACTTTAAGTCTTTAAAGAAAGAAATTGAAGAAAATATCAGAAAATGGAAAGATCTCCCATACTCTTGGATAGCAATTCTACCAAAAGCAATCTACAGATTCAATGCAATCCCCATACAAATCCTAGCATAATTCTTCACAGACCTTAAAAGAATAACACTAAATTTCACATGAAAAACAAAAACCCTGAATAGCTAAAACAGTCCTGTACAATAAAGGATCTTCCAGTGGCATCACCAGCCCTGACTGCAACATCTACTATAGAGCTGGTATTTTGATATTGGCACAAAAACAGAAAGGTAAAACAATGAAATCAAATCAAAGACCCTGATATTCATCCACACACCTAGAACAATTGATTTTTGGCAAAGAATCTAAAATTATACAATGGGAAAAAGAAAGAATCTTTAACAAATGGTGCTGGCATAACTGGATGTTGACATGTAGAAGAATGCAAAGAAATCCATGTCTATCCCTATGCACAAAACTCAAGTCCAGTTGGATCAAAGACCTTAACATAAATTCAGACACACTTTAACTCAAAGAAGAAATAATGGGAAGTACACTTGAATATATTGGCACAGGAGACTACTTTCTGAATATAACACCAGTAGCACAGACACTGAGATCACCAATTAACAAATGGGACTTCCTAAAACAGAGAAGCTTCTGTAGGGCAAATGATATAAACAACAAGACAAAATGGCAGTCTACAGAATGAGAAATTATCTTCAACAGCCCCACATCTGACATAGGTCTGATCTCTAAAATATACAAAAGAACTCACAAAACTAGATATTAAAATATCAAATAATCCAATTAAAAAATAGGTTACAGATTGAAGCAAAGAACTCTCAACAGAGGTATCTCAAATGGCTGAAAGGTACTTCAGGAACTGTTCATATCCTTATCCATCATGGAAATGCAAATCAAAACAACTCTGAGATACCATCTTACACCTGTCAAAATAGCTAAGATCAAAACCTATGATAGCTTATGCTGGAGAGGATGGAGAGGATGCAGTGTAATGGTCTGCTCTGTCCCTTTAAGATTGTAATGGTAAAAGTAAAATGCAGGTCCCTGAAGTGGCGGCATTGGGCTGCAGGTCAGAGAGCAGCCAGTCCCAGGCAGGAACAGCACGGTTCCCCAAGTGGCTGCAGTGGAACACAAGAGGCAGTGAGTCTTATGACAGATGGGCATGCCATGAGACCACACCACGGTCTCCGAAATTCCTGGGCAGGGAGCCACACAGTGGATGAGAGACAAAGACATGGATAGGCATGTCATTCAGAGTGAAGTTGGATGTTTATTTATTGTGTTATGGAAGGGAAGAATAGGGAAGAGCAGACCAGAGAAAGAGAGAGAGAGAGAGAGAGAGAGAGAGAGAAAGAGAGAAACACAAAGGGGGAAGGGGAGAAGTGGGGAGAAGACAGAGACAGAAGCTTCTTCTTTGAAAGAGAGAGATGGAAAAGAAAGGACTCAGGCTGGAAGCTAAAGATCAGCTTGCCTTGGCTGACAGGGGAGGGAGCAGACATTGCTTGTCTCTTAAAGGGATAGAGCAGACCATTACATGTAGAGTAAGGGGAACACTCTTCCATGGCTGGTGGGAAGGGAAAATTGTACAGTCACTGTGGGAATCAGTATGGTGGTTTCCTAGAAAATTTGAAATCAATCTACCTCAAGATCTAATGATACCAGTCTTGGGCAATATGCAACAAATGCACACTGATACTAGAAGGACATTTGCTCAACTATGTTCACAGTAGCATTATTTATAATAGCCAGAACTTAGAAACAGCTCACATGCCATTCAACCAAAAAAATAGATAAAGAATATATGGTATATTTATACAATGGAGTACTACTTGGAGTTAAAAAAATGATATCTTGAAATTTTCATACAAATGGATGGAGCTAGAAAATACCATCTTGAGTGAGGTAACCCAGACCCAGATAGAAAAACTTGGTATGTACTCACTTATGCATGGATAATAGACATAAAACAAAAGGTAACTAGCCTATAGTCCACAGCCCCAGAGAAGACAGGAAAAATGGAAAACACTAAGAGGACCATACATGCATCTCCCAGAGAAGGGGAAGCAGTCAAGATCTCCTTAGTAAATTGGCGGCATGAGGGGAGAAAAGGGGCGAGAGGAGCAGGAAGGGAAGAGGGGGAGTGCAAAGGAAATCATGAGGGATTGGGAAGATAGAAGAGAGGAGGATAGCAAGAAAAAATAGCTTGAATGAGGGAACCAATATGGGGTTCAGGAGAAGCCAGGCACTAGGGAAATTCCCAGGAATTCACAAAAATTATCCCAGCTAATAATTTAAGCAATAGTAGAGAGGGTGCTATAACTGCCCTTCTCCTGTAATCAGATTGATGACTCCCTTAATTATCAACATAGAAACTTCATCCAGTAACTGATAGAAGCACATGCAGAGATCCACAGCTAAGGACTGGGCCGAACTGGAGTCGAGTCATAGAGAGGGAGGAGCAACATTATGAGCAAAGGGACCAAGACCATGATGGAGGAAATCCACAGAAACAGCTGACCCAAGCAAGCAGGAGCTCACTGACTACAGACTGACAGATGTGGAACCTGCATAAGACTGAAGTAGACCCTCTGAATATGGGTGACAGTGTGTGCATGGGGCAGTCTGTGAGCCACTGGCAGTGGGACCAGAACTTATCTCTCATGTTTGAACTGGCTTTCTGAAGCCCGTTCTCTTTAGAGTGTTAACTTGGTCAGTCTAAATATGGGAAGGGGTCTTGCCCATGCCTCAAAGTTACATGCCAGACTGTTGATTCCCAATTTGAAGCCTTACCCTCTGAGGAATGGACAGGGGTTGCAATTGAGGGAAGGTGGGGCGAGTGGGAGGAGGGAAGGAGTTGGGAACTGGGATTGATATATAAAATGAAAAAAGATTGTTTTAAAATTTAAAAATGCAGTCAATTAAATAAATAAACAAACTAAGTTCCACACCCAAGAGTTTCTAAATCCCATTGTCCATTTCTTTCTTCTATGACCTCTATCATATGTGATCTCTATGCTTCATAACTTCTGTGCTCACTTGCCTATATATTCCATAAACTTTATCTTCTATGAACTCTATCTCCAACACCTCTGTCTTTCATGACCGCTCTCCCTCAAGACTTCTAACCTCCATGTCCTATCTCCTTTTCACCTCTATCCCCATGACCTCTATTCCACAAGACCACTATTCTCTATGACCTCTACCTCTAGCTTCATATCTCTATCTTCCAGCATCTATAGCTTCATGATTTCTATCCTCCATGACCTGTATCCTCATTACCTCTATCCTCCAATACCTTGATCTGCCCATGAATTATAGCCTCCACAGCCTATCTACTCTATGGCCTTTATCTCCCATGAACTCTATCCCCCAAGACTTCTTTCCTCCATGACTTCTATACTCCATTACCTCTATTGCCTGTGGTTTCTGTCCATCAAGACTTTATCCTCCAAAGCTTCTATAACCCATGATCTCTATCCTCCATGACCTCTATCTCCCTGAGCTCTGTCCCCCTTGAACTCTATCCTCTCTGTCATCTATCGTCTACAATATCTTTCTAGCTCTGCAGCAGTATTGTCATTTGATAGTCACACTTCCATAATCTAGTGGCCATTCACAGAAGCAGATGATTTTCTTGGTCTCTGTACCACTGAAGTCTCTGTTGTCATGTCTACATATGTGGATTTCCTTCCCACAACTTATTACTAAAATCACTGTGATAATATAAATTTTACTGAACCTAGTTTTCATATTTTACCTCACTGGAACATAATAAGCATATATTCTATTTTTAGTGAATAAGCAAATGAATAAATAATTCATAAAGCAGTATATTGAAGCTATTTTACATAACAAATACTGTCTGTGGTAGGCATTTCTTTCAGTCTCTTTCTAAGTTAGTGAGATAGAATTCACAATGGAAACACTACTCTTCTATACTGTAGATCTTTTCTCTTTAAGTATAATGACCAGAGAACAATCAGTGTTTATAATTTCTTTTCCACAAACCAATTTGAAATTTATCTTAAAAATGCTTTATTAAATGCCTTCTGAGCTAGGTGGTAGTGGTTCACACCTTTAATTCCAGAATTCAGGGAGTTTGAAAATGGTCTGGCCTAGAGAGAGAGAGAGTTGCAGAACAGCCAGAGATATACAGAGAAAACTTGTCTAAAAAACCAACAAAAAAATGCTTTCTGATTTTTGTATTCTTCTTTGATAAATTATCTAACTCACAGTTTTAGATTAACAAGTGCAAATTCTTTATGAAATGTAAAAAGACGGCCCTGATCTATGTTCTGACAGTGAAAACAAAGATGCTAAATTAATCTTTTCTTGACATCTGCCCTCATCATCTTCACTGCTGAGCACAAGAGAACATTGTCTAATCATGACCATGAAAATGAGGCTTAGAAACACTAAAGTTAATGTCATTACTGTATATTAAAAGATTACCTCACCGTTAAATTATTTCTTTTGTTCTCTTCCTGACCACCTTGATGAATAAAGCAGGATAATGACATTCTCATTATTTTAGGAGCACATTTGCATCCATAATGAAAGAGTCCCTAAAGGGCACAGACACCATAGAGGCAACTGTCTGAATTAATTAAAATTGTTTTTCTGATTAGATAAAAATTGCAAGCATCAAAGATACACCAAATAAATTTTCTCTCTTTTCATCCAGACACAAGAATCAACTGTTTGTACTGAAAAGCTTTAGAAGACTAAACTTAAATATATATAAGTTTAAATATATATAAATTCCCACAAATTTTTGTACACTAAAAAAATCTTAGTGTCTTATTGGTCATAGAAATAAGATTTCCTCTTGAAGTCTTGATTGGTTGATTAAATTAGGCAAATGTACTAAGATATCTGAAACATGAATGTACAAATATACGTAGAAAAGTATATAACAAAAAGGCAACATTGGTTTAATATTCTTATTTTCATTTTATATGTATGAGTGTTTTACTTGCATATATGTATTTGCATATAGTTTACTTACATATATTTGCCACCTATGTTCTTTGTGCCCAAAGAGTCAGAAGAGAATATCAGATGCCGTAAATTATAACTTCAGCTGTTTATAAGCTGTCAAAGAGTCTTGGGAATAAGCCAGGTCCTTGAATAAGAAGCAAGCATTCTTAAGGAGTAAGCCATTTCTTCAATCGTGGATTTAGTACTCTTGATCTACGATTTGTTACAGAAAACTTATCTAATATGATAAGAATTTATTGTTATTTAAAAGAAATAAATACATATTTGCAAAAAAAAGAATCATTTACAATTTATTTATTTATTTATTGGGGGGGGCTTCAAGACAGGGTTTCCCTGTAGCTCTGGAGCATGTCCTGGAACTAGCTCTTCTAGACCAGGCTGGCCTGAAACTCACAGAGATCTACCTGCCTTTGTCTCCTGCATAGCAGGTTTAAAGACCTGTGCCACCAATGCCCAGCATCTTTTACTATTAAGGGGTATCTTTATACTCCTCGATGTCAGCAGGCAATCAAATAATTCTCAATCTAAAAGTTTGTTTTGTTATGTGTAAATCAGCTCAAATGAGCTAATTTTGAGGTGTTTTGTAGAGCCATTAAAACGTAGAGTTTCTTCAAATGACTGTTTTTTCCAATGATTTCCTACTATGATTTTCTCAAAAGGGAAAAACCTGTTTTTGAAAGTAACTGTGCTAGAAAAAAGGAATAAAATAAAAATATGTGCCATTGTCCTTTGAATGTAACATGGCTACCTTACTTCAACGTAATGTTGCTGTGAGAACTTTCATCCAGTGAGCAACATGAATGCAGATGCAATCAAATACACCATTTAGTGTCAATAATAACCTGCAAAGTCATCACTTAACAACAGTGGAAAATAAGGGATGGAAGATTATAAAAGTTCCAGAAACGTGCTCTGTGCAATGGAGACTTCTTAATGTATACATTTTTTTTTCTCCCATTCTGGCATTTTTCCGTGTCAGTGGTCATATAAAGGGATCTAGTCACATGATAAATTATACTTTATTTCATCATTTAAATCTTTCCTTACAATGAAAAGGTAAAGAGCAGCAGAGTAGGAATGTGTATGTGTTTAGGTTTTTCCTTCTGCTAAATTAAGCTTTTTCTGCTCACATGCATGTCTTTCTGTTACAAGCCATATCCTTGTGATTCACAAATGCTTCCCCTCCCTTAGACACCTACTCTCTTTTTTTTGTAATTTTCTGCCCAAAAACTTTTCAGGAAGTATAGCTCAGTCAGACCATCAAGATCAAGCATGCATCATAACAACAGCAAGCACACGCAGCTCTTAAAGCTTTGAAAGAATTGGTGAGTGCAATGACCACAATCTCAACCTGTCACTGTACCAGCTCCCACAGAATAGCACTCGGGTGTCATCAAGGTGAAAGGCTTTACTTGGTTGGAGTAGCTGTCTATTTCAGAGACTTAATATAAACCTTACCTCAGAAACTCATTGAACCAGAGAAAATCACTATGATATTGGGCATATGTACTTACCTACCATAAATAGACTTAGAACTTTATCTGCTGAGTTTATCCCCAAAATAATTTTACATTGAAATGATTTGTTAAAATTGAAAATTGTGGGAGAGATGGCTCAGAGATTAAGAGCATTTGCAGCTTGCACAGCCTTGAATTTAGTTCCATACCCATATGGTGGCTCCAAACCTTTGACACACCAATTCCAGGTGCTCTTAGTCCCTCTCTGGCTTTTCCAAACACAGACACATAAAAAATGTCTAGGTAAATTTTCCAATCAAAAAAGGCTCCCCAAAAGAAAGCCAGTGTAGCTATCCTAATATCTAACAAAATAGATTTCAAACTAAAATTAATCAAAAGAGATGGAGGACATTTCATATTCATCACAGAAAAAATCCATCATGATGACATTCACTTCTGAAAATCTATGCCCCAAATAAAAGGTAACACACATTTGTAAAAGAAACATTACTAAAGCTTAAATCATACATGAAACCTCACAGAATAATCATGGGAGACTTCAACACCCCACTTTCACCAATAGACAGGTCTGTCAGACAGAAACTCAACAGAGAAACAAGAGAACTAACAGATGTCAAATGGAGTTAATAGACATTTACAAAACATTTTACCCAAACACAAAAGAATATACCTTCTTTTCCAGCAGAGCTCTCAAGTGTTGTTCTACGAGTGTTCTGGTGTGCTATGAATGAGATAATTATGTGTGCTATGAATGAGATAATTATCTAGGATGGAAGGCACTTGCACAAATCTAAAATGGAAAGAGACTGTTGACTTTCAGGGAAAATGAGATGTGTTCCCTAAGAGGAAATTTTACTTTCAAAAGATAGTCAGGGGGTCTTGGGGCAGGAGTGATCAATGCTTGCAGGAAATGATACTGGATATAAGTCATGAACACAAAGTTAATGAAACCTCATTGAACACTGCAGGTTTAGAAGGAATGATTAGTTCATATTTTTTCTATCTCAGGAAATAAGAAAGAAAGAAGAGTAAAGGAAAGGCTTTAAAATGAAAGGTTTAGAGGGTAATAGGTGGCAGTCAAAATTTTCCATATATTTTGAAAGAAATGAAAGATAGTTAAGTTGTATAATTTTGCTGTAGAATTATGCTAAAGGGCCTATAACATATCTGTAAATTATAATATCTCTTAGAAGGTAAGGAATAAGGGAATGACTTAAGGTTATTGGGTTATTATAAAAGTCTTTAGAAACTGTTATCAAGAACCAAGGAGTATAAGAAATGAGACATCATGAAAACCATAATATTATACTGACATTATTATTGACAAAGTAACTACCATTTAGTGAACCCTTATTATGAATCAGGTCTTAAGCTAAGCACTTTGCCTAGATATATTACTTAATCGTCACTGAACTGCAATCACAGATAACAAAGTTGTCTACATGGTAGAGATAAGTTAAGTAGAGGTTCTTAGAGGTTGAAATATTCACCCAAGTTATTCCACATAGTACTAAAAGGATGAATGATTGTAATCTAAAGGTTTTTTTTATTAAAACCCCATTGGGTAATAACATAAATAAGACAATCTGTTGTTCTGGAATAAAGGAGTCAAATACTCCAGGATGACCAAACATCTGAGGCTGGGTGATGGCAAACACAGCTGTGCCATTCCTAGGAATCAAGGTGTTGATATGTTTGTTATTTGCACTAAGCCTTCGTGTACAAGGAATGTACTCTGTGTGTGAGCCTGCTCTCAATGACATGCCAGCATGTTAAGTGTAATAACACAGAACCTCATAACTTCTAGGGTCACAAAACTAGCAGATGGATAAAATAACTTAAATCTTAAAAAGTTTTAGATATAAAATTACTGGGTTAATAGAGATTATAAAAAATCCAAAAACCCCAAAATGAACAAACAAGGGAACAAAACAAACCATCTTATCAACTCAAATTCCTCAAAATACTCGTGCTAAGATGGTTTTATAAATGTTTAATTGACTTTTCAACCATACCTCTCTTCCTAAAAGGCACCCCAGGAAAAATAAAGGTGAGATAGTTCTACTGTGAAATTATGGTTTTCTGGCAATGGCATTAAGGATAAAGCAAGCAGAGCCACATTATCCTTTTACACTAAACAACTGTTTCCAAACACTTATTCATTCCCAGACTATGGTGATATCTTGTTTTGTACAAATAAAGCCTGCCTGAAGATCAGAGGGTAGAGGTAGCCACTAGCCAGCCATATAGGTCTGGATATCTGTAAACAGACAGGGAGTGAAAGGGCTAGACGGAGGGAGGAAGCAATAGAGTGGGAAGAAACAAGAACTCAGTTTCTTTTTGAATAGGAAGTTGAGTAGGTAAGGTGACTATCGTCTTGCTCCTTCATCTTTCTGATTTCCCAGAATTTTCCCCTATATCTGACTCCAGGCTTTTATTATCAAAACTTATTTGAACTCATGCTACATATTGGTGTGCAAATTAAAGCCAGGAATTCATGAAAAAGCCACTCAAAGGCTGGAGCTGCATGTGTGGCTCCACTGGAACATCATGAAAGGCTCCTGCTCAGTCCAGCTAGGCATTCTTTCTTTTCTTCTCTTTTCCTTTCCTTTCTTTTCCTTTCCTTTCCTGTCCTCTCCTGTCCTCCCCTCCCCTCCCCTTCCTTTCCCTTCCCTTTCCTTTCTTTTTCTCCCTAAGCATCCAAGCAAGATTGTTATTGTTGTTGTTGCAGCCTGTCTGCAACAAATTTCACTGGTCCAAATACCACAGGCACTTGGGTTCCAAATGACACAGGACTTACCTGCCCTAGACTGACTGGCTCTGCCTTCAGGTAGCCCCTGCCACATGTGCTTGTTCTGTACAATCTGATGTGGCTTTTGCAAACAGTCATTTCTGTCTGTCTATCGAACCATCTATCTATCTATCTATCTATCTATCTATCTATCTATCTATCTATCTATCTGTCATCTATGTATCTCTGTCTATCATCTATGTATATCTATCTGCCATCTATCTATCTCTATCTATCATCTATCTATCTGTCATCTATCTATCTATCATCTATCTATCTCTGTCTATCATCTATGTATATCTATCTGTCATCTATCTATCTCTATCTATCATCTATGTATATCTATCTGTCATCCATCTATTTATCTATCTATCTGTCATCTATCTATCTATCTGTCATCTATGTATCTATCATCTATCTATCTCTGTCTATCATCTAAGTATATCTATCTGTCATCTATCTATCTATCTATCTACCTGTCATCTATCTATCATCTGTCTATCTCTGTCTATCATCTATGAATATCTATCTGTCATCTATCTATCTCTGTCTATCATCTTTGTTATCTATCTGTCATCCATCTATTTATCTATCTATCTGTATCCCCCCTCTCTTTCTCTCTCTGTATCCCCCTCCATGGGTTCTGGGCTTTCCCTACACCCCTCTACTCAAATTGCTGCTCACGGGTCATGGCTATAAGTTAGTATATGCAGCTGTCCTCACCAAGATGTTCATCACCTCTGTTCTCCAATCAGATGTGCTACACCTCACAATTCACTGACATTGTCAGAAGATTTGGTAAGATAATTGGAAATTCCTAAAGGGAGCAATTAGTTAAAAGATAGTTTTTTTCCTGCATTAAAAAAGGGAAACCTTAATACAATGGAGGGATTTTATGATAATACACTGTGTTATTAAATGGTCTGTCCTGTCACCTGGGTATCCTGTCCCTGTAAGAAACAAGCCCCACCCACTCCCCCTTCAAGCGGATATTCCTCCAGTCTGCTTGTGCTCTCTCTCTCCCCATCCCTCTTCTGAAGAGAGCACTGCTGTCTCTCTTTCTTCCCATTCTCTTCTACCCTCCTTTGTTTCTCTCTCTCTCTCTCCTCCCTTTCCCTTTACTTCCATAACTCACTAAATAAACTGTGCCCAAACTCTCTCTGCATGGCATATCCATCCATCTCTTACCCACTGTGGCCTCAGGTCACTCACTTCAGTCCCTCCTGAGTGTTTCCCAGCAGTGGCCCACCATGGTCTTCTGCCCGCCACTGCCCCCTTGGGACACCTGCTGTTTTTTAAGCCATAACATACTGGATAGTTTGAAAATGGAGCAATTAAATGAGATGATAACTAATTTAGATGGGACTTATGAAATGTCAATTATAAACATTATAAGTTTTATTATTTTTGTTTTATCACCAAGAAAGTTGGCTAATACGAGTACTAAAATACAAGTCTTAAAAAAAAACTTAATAAAACAGATCATAGAGACATTAGACCCAGAAAGAGGAATTTGGTATAGAAGCAATTTCAACATTGCATTTTAAGGTTAAAGAGGAACAGCCTAAGATTTTCAGGCAACGAAATTTAATTTATACAGTCTCCTTATAGGAACTACCAAGTGACAGATATCCCAAAGGTTGTGCAAGAGCTAAATGGACTCCTGTGGAAATGTTAGATTTAAGGAGAGTCAAAGAAGTGATAGTCTTATATAGCATGCATTCACCATTTCTGAAGCAGATGTTAAACTCTTTGTCAATTTGTAATAGAATAATCAATTCCTAGAGACTGGAGAAAAGTGGTCTTTGAGTCTAACCCTCAATTACAATGGACAACCTGGTTGAAAGAAGAATCAAGGACCATTGAATAATAAAGTAGGTCTAGAGGTATGGAAATGGCCCAAGACCGACTTCTTAGATAGAGAGATTATGCTGATGTGAAAAGGCAATCTCTATATTATGACCATGTACTGGATTTAAGCCGTACAGCAGCTTTGAATGCTTAGGTCATAATTGGAGAAGTTCAGGAAAGAGAATTGAGTTATTTACTAAAGTTGTACAGGACCCAAAGGAAGCCTTCATGGCTTACAAAGACTGACTTCAGCAATAAACAGAATGATAACAGATTCAGAAGGTAGACAAATAATAATTGATTCTCTGGTTTCTGAAAATGTTAATATATAAAATGTTATTTAGGCTATTAGTGGTAAAATGAGCAACACTGGAAAAATAGATCCAAGATACAATCAATATTGAATCTCATGACCATGATGATGCTTGGATAGGAGAGGTGGCTTCCAAAGGTTTGAAGAAAAACTTGAAATGTCAAGCTTTCAATTGTAGCAAACATGATCACCTAAAATGGTATTACATACTAGGCATTCCTAGAAACAATGAGTTTTTTGTCAGCATAATTCAAACAGAATGTCTGTCCCTTCTGAATTATATAGAAGGTGTGGAAAAGCAAATATTTTGGCAAACTTTTATAAATGAAAAAAGACCAAAATTAAAAGTATGACTAAATTTCATTCTTACTGAAGGCCTTATAGACAGAGGTGCTGATGTGACAATAATTGCCTCAGAATCTTGGCTTCCAAATTGAACTCTTCAGAAGGTGAATGTTTAGCTCTTAGGGATTGAAACTTTATCTCAGGTAAAACTGAGTGAGTGCAAGATGGGTCAATGTATAGGGTCAGAAGGTAAAAGAAGAAAATTGAAGCTATATGTGGCTAACATAGCAATGAATTTATAGGGATGTGATTTGTTACAGCAATGGAATACTCAGATTAACATTCCTCCAATCTCAGAAACAAACTGTACATTAACATATGGCCAACTACTGGGATAAAATCTGATGAAGTGATTAATTTGAACAAAACCTTAGATGGTGAAAAGGATTTAAATAGTTCCAGAAAATTATAAACTGAAGCTGAAAGAGAATTGGCTTTGTTTTTGAGGAAGAGAAATTACAGATGGCACAAGTGGATCATGTGGTTCCAAAGCTTAACAGCATTCTAGTCATATTACACTCTAAGCATTCTGTTGTAGGTAGGCTGCTTGTTTGTAACTGGCTGCTCAGCCCTGAAACAATCACATAGAAGCCATATTATTTGAAATACTATTTGGCCAATAGTTTAAGCATACTTTTGGCTAATTCATTCATACATATTATTTTAACCCACTTCTAGTAATCTGTGTATCACCATGAGGCTCTGGCTTACTGGGTAAAGTTCCAGTGGGGCTACATGGCTTCTCCCTGACTCTGCCTTCTTTCCCCCATCATTCATTTTAGTTTTCCCCTCCTACCTATAATCTTCCATTTGCAGGCCTAAGACAGTTTCTTTATTAACCAATGGTATTCACAGAATACAGAGGGAAATCCCACATCACCTCCCCTTTTCTGTTTAAATAAAAAAGGTTTTTAACTTTAACATAGTAAAATTACATATAAAAATACATATCAAGAAAAAGTTATGGTTACAATATTTATATATACTTTTATCATAACTAAGGAAAACTATAACTATATATTTTTCAACTCCATCAAAGACTCCAGAAGTATTTAATATTACCTAAGTGAATAGGACGTGCATTGAAAGCAACTTCTAAAACTCTAGAATTTACATCTCACTGCTTGGAAAATCAGCCAAATTTCCTCTGTATCATTGGGGCATCCATCTTCAGCCTACAGGCCCATAGTATCTGGCAGACTTTGCAACGAAGCAGGAAATTTTGAAGACAGTTCTGCCTATATTAGTGGTGTGCCAGTCACCTTTTTTATGTGTCCGGCAGAATGTTTGGCAGACTCTTTCATTAAGCAGGACCTCCAAAGTACCATCTTACCTTTAGGCAAGTTCAGCAGTCATTTCTCTGCAGATCCTGCATGTCCAGTTCACACAGCATAACATCAAGCAGTCCAGGCAAGAGCAGTTTCTTGCCCAAATGGCTAGTAAAATCCATATGGATCCTCTTCAGTGCCCAGTCTTCCTCTTGAAGTTATTGGTGCTGCCAGGAGCAGATATGTCTCACTGTCATTAAAAGTACTAACTTCTTAAAATATGTTAAATGCCATAATCTGAAGGTCTCTGAAAGATTTGAAGAATACCTCTCTAACTGAAATATACCTCTATATATCAAGAAAACCTAACTAACATAACTACAAGCTTGACTATTATAGATGATTATCTGTTAACATATATTTCTTAATTTTATACATTACATGTTTAAATGAACTGCACAATCATAACACCTTAATCAAGAGCAGAAATATACATATAACAAAATTGAACTTAAATTTGTATCAATAAACCAAGATCCATACCAATGCAAATCTCTATAGCATATCCCCCTTTAAATGTAAACAAATATTTATAAATAATCATTTAGGGAATTTAGGCGTAGTTCTCTCCAAACTGCTTCCTGCTTTTTGTTGGGCAAAGTAATTTTTTGGGGTGTTCATGGTACCCTTTCAGGGGATCTTGGTCTATCAAACCACATTAGTCTAGAAGGATTCCATAGGTTCTTATCTTCTGTGGAAATCAAAGAAGAACCTCTTTTCCAAAATAACATACCTCTATACCCAAATTCTGAAATCAAGATACCTTTATGTTGGCTTATTTTAGCAGCCCATACAAGGAAATGTCTCTCTATACTTAGCTCCTTCACAGTCAAAAAATTCAAAGAAAACTCAATTATATACATAATTCAGATTCTCTGTGCATTTTCTGTCTTAATATAGCTTATTTTTCTTTATTTCTTTAATCTATGGCTGTCTGTACTCTATCTCTTTAAAGATTTTGTTTTATTTTTAGAAACTATTTACTTTTTTTATACCTCTCTATACTATTTTCTCTCTCTCCCAAGCCTACATACTTTTATCCAACACTGTAACCCATTTAGAAGTCTTTTTTATCTGGATTTGTCTTTATTGCACATATGTAATCATTTTCTGACCAAAACCATTTTTAAAAATATGCTAAGTGGGCATGGTTAGGGACAACAGGGCCCTGCCTGTTGGCTCTATCCATTCCAACATGGAGAAAATATATTACTGCCTCTGAGACTGCCCAGTGGGAGCCATTCTCACCACCTCCACTCTGAGAATTACTGTATAGCATATAAACTCTTTTTATCTGAGTAAAAGCTAAATCTGCCATGCAGCACAATGTGCATCCTGGAAATATCTTTGTGGATGGTGGCAGGAATCTGCCATGCTCTCCTGCCTGTGTGCTCCTAACAGACCTGATCCTGCCACTTGCCCAGGCAGGAATCACTGAGCCACAGGAATGGTCTCATATAATTTCCTCCTAACCCCAGGTGGGCATACAAGCACCTGGGCCCACAAACCCCACTCAAGTGCTCTATAATCAAACCGCTCAAAAGAGTCAGAGACATTTGTGCTGGTGACCCCTAAAGCTGCCATTTTGAAACCACATGGTTTTTGCTGCTACCACTGAGTCAGAAAAACTTATCTTAATCTTAAAAGAATCATGCCTCTGCTTGCTTCTAACAAACAGAGCCCACCCAGGAAAACGCTTGTGTGTGTGTGTGTGTGTGCGTGTGTGTCTACAATTCCTTTCTAAACTTCCTCAGGTTTTTCATAGATTTAGTCGACCATGTTGGTGTTGGCATGCAAATTTGTGGTAGGTAGGCTGCTTGCTTGTTCCTGGCTGATCAGCCCTGAAATAATCACACAGAAACTGTATTTTTGCAATATTCTTTGGCCAATAGCTTAAGCATATTTTTGGCTAATTCATACATCTTAATTTAACCCATTTCTAGTAATCTGTGTATTGCCACAAATCTGTGGCTCACTGGGTAAAGTTCTGGCATCTGTCTCTGGCAGGGCTACAATGGACTCTCACTGACTCCACATTCTTTTCCCCAGTATTCAGTTTAGTTTTCCCCTCCTACCTATATTCTGCTCTGCGCAGGCCTAAAACAGTTTCTTTATTAACCAATGGTATTTACAGCATACAGCAGAAAGTTCCAAATCAGCATTCCTACACAATAATTTTAATGCAGAAGGAAGATATTATCTTTGAATAGATCTTTTTTTACCACTTAAACTGAGTAAAAAAATAAAAATTTATGTGGAAAATGTCTCTGAATTAATTCTGAAAGGAAAAATATGACTTCATCAATTAGCACGAATTGACACAGCAGAAATTATAGTGCCATTCAATAAAGATTAAATTGACAAATTATGGGCAGAAAGTAAACCCTCGCAGAAAACTTGCAGTAATTTTTTTGGCAGATATTAACAATATCCCCAAAGCAAAAGAATTTAACTTATAAAGATAACTAGCCAGATCCTTCCTCACATTGTATGGGAAACACCAATATCTGGAGCCCCTACATTCTATACTGAGGCCACCAAATCAGTAAAGGCAAGTTATGAATCTGAAAATTTAAGTAAAGTGGATCCAAGTCCTTATAATTTTGGCCAAATGTCAGAATTATATGATAGTCTCATGGTACTAATGGAATTTTAGAAACTTCTCAACATAGTTTCCAATTTGCTACTTGCAGAAAGAATTGTTTTACATAGAGAAACCACTGAATTTATACCAGGTGACACAAAATTAACTTTATTATTTATTCAGTTACAGTAAATAATCAGGAATAAGTATCATCCCATATACATAACACAATCTGTTCTCATTTGTGTCTGCCATGACTTCTAGCACAAGGTAATGCAGAAATTGATCAATTATTGATTGAAAATGTGCTGGGGCCTCTGAATTTTAAAAATTTTCATGTCAATAACAAAGGTTTTAAAAAAGACTTCCATAATATGGCAACAAGTCAAGAAATTATAAGGAAGTGTCCTATTTGTTCTTTTTACAACCAAATACTACTACCTGCAGGAAGTAAACCAAATAAAATCTGGAAGATGGATGTGTTCCATTTTGTAAAATTTGGAAAACTAAAATATGTACACCACACCATTGATACTTATTCAGGTTTTCAATAGACAACTGCTTTGAATTTAGAAAAGACTGATTCAGTAATCACACATTTGCAGGAAGTTATGGCCATCATGTGTATACCTGTACAAATAAAGACAGACAATGGTCCAGCAAATGTCTAAAAAAATAAATATTTTTTTTGCTTTTTATAATACTAAGTATAGTACAGGTATGCTAAGCTTCCTTAGCCTCCTTTTTCCCAGGGAAATGTGAATGCGCTATCTGCCCATTCTGCAGCCTCATGATGCAGTACAATCAGACGCAATAGGGACGCAAGTCAAAGCAGGAGCCCAGTTTATTACTGTGAGTGTCAGCTTATATAGGTTAAGTGACATCATGTGATGGGGTACCTCTAGCCAATGAGAGACAGCTGGAAAGGCATCTTCTCGCATTCTCACTTGGTTCCCTCAAACCCAAGCCAGGCTTTTTTCTGTACTACAGGCCTCAAGGTACAGGCCCTGAGATAATTTTGGCCCAACACAGGTATACCACACAATCCCACGGGGCAGGCAATTATAGAAAGATCAAATTGTCTCTAAAAATATATGTTAAATAAAGAAAAAGAGATGATAAAAATCCCCCAAAAGAGACTGCATAATGCTTTACTAACTTTGAATTTCCTAAAGGCTAATTGTCTCTGTCAATTCTAGAGTTTTAGAAGTTGCTTACAATGTACTTCCTGTTTACTTAGGTAATATTATGTCCTTCTGGAGTCTTTAATAGAGTTGAAGAATGTGTAGTTATAGTTTTTCTTAGTTATAAGAGATAAAGTAGATATAAATATTATCATTATAATCCTTGCTTGATAACTGTTATGCTATATGTAATTTTGCTCTGTTAAAGTTAATACTTTCCTTTTTTATTTAAACAGAAAGGAGGAAGTGATGTAAGATTTCCCTCTGTATGCTGTGATTACCATTGATTAATGTAGAAATTGCTTTGCACCTATAGCAAGGCAAAACTTAACTAGGTGGGAAAAAACTAAGCTGATTGCTGGGAGAAAGAAGGCAGAGACAGAGAAAGAAGCCATGTAGCCCCACCAGAGACAGATGCCAGAACTTTACCAGGTAAGCCACAGCCTTGTGGTGATATCCAGATTAATGGAGATGGGCTAGTTTAGGATGTAAGACCTAGCCAATAAGATGGAGGGGAAAACTTTTTAGTTATAGTTATAGCTTTCCTTGTTGAAAGATTAAGGAAAAATTTACCAAAGAAATATAAAATGTACAAGGGTAAGAGACATAAAAAAATAGTTCTGGTAATGCAAGTTAGAATTAAAAGTAATTTAAGTTCAACTTTTGGACTTACCAAGATAGGATTAATATAGAGTATTTTCTCTGAATTCATCATTTTAATAATGTATTTATTGCCTATATATTTTATATAGACATTGTACTTATATGTAGTTTTTCTTATATTAGTTATAATCTTTTTTAAATTTTTAGACAAAAAAGGGGGAAATGTGGTGGTTTCTTGTTTGCCCAAATAAAGCTAATGTGAAGATCAGAGAGCTGAGATAGCCACTAGGTAACCATAGGGGTCTGGAGGTCTGCATGGACAGACAGGAAGTGATATGCTGGGCAGAGAGAGGAAGTGACAAAGCAGGAGGAAACAGGAACTCAGTTTCCTTTTGACTGGGAAGTTAAGAGGTAAGTTGGCTTCATCTCTCAGCATTTTCCCCTATATCTGACTGTGGGCTTTTATTATTAAGACCTATTAGAACTCATGCTACACCAAACATGTCTTTTCACATCTACTTTTCACTGTGCTCTCAGATTTCGTCAAAATCCTGCTAAAATCTGAGACCCCACTTCTTAGAGCCTTTGCTCCCTGATATCAGCACCAATGTTTCTCCAACTTCCATCACAGGGCATGCTCCTTCTCTTCCACATCATTATTCTGCTGTTCTTTCTTAGTGTCCTCCCTATTGTATCTCCTCTTACTAGCTTCAAAAATCCTTTCCATGAAATCCTTTCTTTCTTTAAAAAATCATTATTTTTCAGGGTGGAATGATCCAACACTTCTCTAAATTTTGTTTTAAGCAATAGCTCCCAAATGTTATCTAATATCCAAATGTCTATTCTGGTTATCAAGATATGTATCTTGGTGGATATCACTTCTGAGTTTATACTGTAAATAGTATTATCATTACCTACCAGTTATTTTGAAGAAAACTTCTATAATCCCTTTTCCAAGATCATCTGCATCTAATAAAATACATACCAATTTAATTAATCAAATAAATAAATACTTTCAATTTTAACTCTCCAATATCTTCCACATGGTAAAGAAAAGACAGTATCACCTGTCCTTCTGTAGTCCACCACCATGACTCATTTTGTATTGAGATGTACAAGGCATTGCCTACAAACTTTCTCATTTAGTGCTCAGGATCATATTAGAATAAAAGTATCTGAAGTGAGAAGATTTGACATAACCCAGAAATGAAAGGTCCACAATTTTGCTACCGATGTAACAAATTCCAGTCATGAGAGAAAATATTTGTTGTTTCATCCTTTCTGTTCTCCTTCAGAGTACGGGTGGGGTATCAGTTTGTCCTTCATCACTAATGAAATCACATGCCTATAACTGTAGGCCTTCTTTGTAAAAGTAAGATTAGCCATTATATGTGTGTATTTGTATGACTTGATGACAAAAGACATTTATTTTAGTTTTTATAACTACATAATGGCTACTCTCCCTTCAATTCTTGAGACAAGATTTCTAACTGATCCTGAAGCTCAACTTTTTCTAGATTGGCTGGCTAGCAAGCCATAGCAGTCCTCCTGTTCCCACCCCACCACACATATTCTAAGCATTGGCATTAAAAACCCACACAGTAATTCCTGGCTTTTATATGGGTGTTGGGTTTCTTAACGTAGATCCACATGCTTGTAGAGCAAGCCATCTGACTCCCGGAGCATCTTTACTAGCTCCTATGCTTGGAATTGGTTTCCTTCTAGGTATTTCTAGGGAAACTACACTAAGTAACTAGCCAATATCTCTTTTATGAGAGGGTGTAGGAAATGTCTGAAGGCACTCATTTTCTTTTACCCTCATCCCTTTATGATAAGCATTTCCAGTCTTCAAGCCTTCATCTACCATATGTTTTCTAGAATAATTAAGGATCAAATAAGCCTCAATATCTTCGGTGTAATTAATATAAAATGTCCCACTTTTTCTTAACTACAACAAGACTATAATAACTTCCTATTTACTTTTTAAGACAGGGTAATGAGAGGTTTCAAATGAGGCTAAATTGAATCAATATTTGTATGAGCTTAATCTGAATGAGCAAATAGAGGCAGCGAGCATTAGGGTTCATCATCACTCACTCTGACGAAATTCTTCACTTTAAGTCACCTCCACACTATCCTTCTAATTCAGTTTGAATTACTAGAAAGGCCAAATTACTAGGACCACAGCCTGCAAGTCAAAATACTACCAGTGACATCCATTGAGTTGGCTTGATGCATAAATCTCATCTCTACCTGGAGAAGAGTCAGGAATTATTTCTCCCCTTGGATAAAGCATTACTTTGTTCAAATGAATCAAACACAAGAGGCATAAAATTCATTCTATCTCCTTCATCCCTTCCCTGTTTTATTGCATACTTTATGGCTGGGACTCTGTGTTCTATTTTTCCTTTTGTTGCTTTGGATATAAAAAATTTCTCTGTTGATGATCAGAAAATATAAGCAAGCTGCTCTTCACGACTTTATTCTGGATACTGCATTTGAAAATAAAAACTGCAAAGTACACAAGTCGAGCCAACTTTCTGAATGAATGATTTGTACAGAAAGCCATCTAATTAGTGGTGTAGAATCACAGTTTTGGGGGACCTTGAGTACCAATATCAGTACCCCCTAAGGGCTCAGAATTGGATCTCTATGGCAAGCAAGGATCTGAGTGTAAAAAGTTAACTCAAATGCATTACCTCTGCATGTTCTTTATTTTTTGTGTGAGGGGAAAAAGTGAAGTGAAAGCGTACAGAGAAGAAGAAAAATAAAGTGGAGAAGTGGAGGAGAAGTAGAAGAAAGACGAGGTTCCTGGCTTTTACAGAAGTAATTGGAGAATTCCATAGAAAAGGACAATGATAACATGCATATCAAAATCACAAAAAGGGCCGGTAGAACCTGACACAGCAGGGCTCCGGGACAATTGGCACCACCCGGGAAAGAGCAGCATTCAAGGGGAACTAGCTAACATCGCAAACATTAGACAAAGTCACTGAACATGCCTGAACCCTGGATTCACCCATTCTCCTCATCTAATCTCTTGTGACAACCAGCTTTGGGACGCCCAGATTTGTTTGTTAGCAAAGGTGGGGCATGCTGCCTTCCTGCTCAGTGCCTGTCTTTTATCATAATTTCTATATGATTAATTACGAAGTAATTTTATGGGATTGATTCTATGTAAATTTGACTGTTAGAACAAAGAGTGAATGCTATCACTCTAAGGCCTCATAGTGTTGGGGAATGGAGCAAGGTGTTCCCACTGCCCTTGTAGAAGTTACACTGCTGAGGTGTTCTGGGAATGAATCCCATCGTAAAGGGAAGAATTATTGCTTCACAAGGATTTTACAAATATGGCAGTGACTTTTCCAAAAGACAAGTGTTCCCGCAACTCTGCAAAATGGGTGCCCCATAAGTTGTACACTTGTGGGTTTGCCTTTATAAATGTGTCAGCTGTACATTTACTGTATAATATTGTGGGCTCCAACACACTGTCCCCTGTAGGAAGGAGCACTTAGTTAGAACTCACATCTTCCTCTCTTTGGTACCATCGTTGATGTAACATCACAAACAAGGATTATGATTTGATCTTCCCTAAAAATAGCCTCCTGGTCCCCTTCATAAAATTAGTAGGAAGCCAGTTCTGGATAGCCTACTGAGGAAAAATAAAATGTTTGAAATTACCTGGCATGAGTGAGAAGGAAACATGGAACATGCAACAAACCCACTTAGGAGTTTATTAGAGGGGGCATATACAGGCCTGGGGAAGCCAGTGTGCAGAGAGAGAGAAGAAAATGGCGCATCTAGCTTTTAAAAGCTGCCTAGCACATGCGTACAGGGGATTGATGTGGCTACGTCATATGTAGATGACGGGGGCTCAGGCATGGGTGCAAGGGCTTAGCTGAGTCATATGTGGATGACGTAATCCATGCTGCACATGAGTCACACGGGGTGGGGCCCTTTAACATCCCCAGAATCCATTAGGCACTTCTGCCTGAGGGCTTGTCTGCACATACATGGCCCCTAAAGCCCGCAAGTATCAGCCTTGTTGTAGCTGAAATCATTACATTGTTCTTAGTCAACATCATAAAGGATACCAAGTGATATTTTAATATTGTCACAGAAATTATTAGAAAAATGGTTATTATCAGAAATACTCTTCTATTTCTCAAAGTTCTTGAGGAAAAAATAGATCAGGGTGTTTGAGGTTTGTTTCTTATGAGAGCCCTGCCTAGATATTTCAGGTGCTCATTTCCTCAGTGTGTGACATGGTCTTTCTCCTGTACATTCTCACTCATAATATTTTTTTAATAAGGATACAAGTCTTTATGTGACTCCATACTTCTGACATCATTTATCATTAGCTTTCTAAAGATCCTATTCCAAAATATAGCCAACTGGAACTTAGAAAATCAGCATGCTGATGCCAGGGCTGGGGTAATATTCTCCAATCATAAACAGTATCAAATAACAAGGAAGTTACAAGCATACACACAAAAACACAGTTTTGATTTTGAGTTAAAAGTAGAACTCTCACTTTAATTATAGAAGACCTAAAACAGGTACAATTCACCTAGAAAAATAGAAAACACTGTGGGTTTTTCAGCAATGCAAGACCTAGATAATTTCATACAGTATAGAGAATGAGATAATACGGGAATTAAAAATAACCAAATGCAGCTGTAGAATCTGTAACTGGAAGGAAGCTACCATAACCACATCCACATTGCAAGATTCAGAATCACACCTGACAGGAGTTAGGTCATCAAAAGAAGGGACAGATTGATGGCGGATGCTGACTTGGTTCATGTACTTGAAAGTAAGAAGGGAAAATCCATCTGCAGTGTGTTTTAGCCTGATTGAAGGAATGTGGCCTTACCCTTGTTGATCTTCTCAGGGCTCTTTTATTTTTTTGGTTTGGTGTTATTCTTGGGCCATTTACTGAAATCAGAAGCAGGAAGACTGTATTTTCACCTGCTCTTATTCATCGAGAAAGGCAAGAGCTTTCTTTTAAATTTTTCTTCTAGTCACTGAAATTATTTAAAAAGAAAAATCAAAATATCAAAACAAATGCCAAGTCTTCAACAATCCCTGTTGCAAATGGGAAGAGATTACTAGGAGTGTCTTGGCCCAACCTGACTATTATTGAGGCTGCTCACGAATCTATCCCTTTCAGAATTTGTGCTTACTATTCAACATATTCAAAAGAGGATGAGTGAGACTGAACCGGCCACAGTTACAAATAGTATCTGCGTTGTAGTATACTTGTGCGCTTCTCACTAAAATTCTAGGCAAAATTAATTTTCTCCTATAGTATTTGTTTACATTTCCACTATAAGAATAGTTATAAATGGATGGAGCTATTGAGAAAATAAATTATGTGATAAATCACTTACTAAATAAATATAAATGTTTAATGTAGAAGAAAATAGACATGAAAAGCTGGAGATTAGTATGTCTTCCATAAGATAACCATACATGAAGCACTACTTTGTAGGTTCTGTGTTGTCTATATAGTAATTTCTGTAATAACATTAGTTACCAGCTTTGCTAATTGAGAACCAAATAATTATTAGCTAAAGACTGTGCTTACACATGTGGGTCTGTATCTACTTCTGCACTTGCATGTTAACACTGTTTTACCTCCTGTATTATCTGTCTTTATTATTGTCTCCACATAGAAAGGATCATGGCTACCCAGCCAAACAGTGAAAAAGATGGATTTCCAGCTCAAGACTACCATCACAGGAATATTTTGCATTTCTCTGTGGAAATATTACTATGAAAACTGGAGGGGACAATTGTAAAAAATTGGAACTATAGCCTAGAGAAATAACCCAGTGAAAAAGTGTAATTGGTGTTCTTTAAGAGGACCCAGGTTTGGCTCCCAGCATCAATATGACAACTAAAGACCACCAATACCAGAGGTTGAAATGTCCTTTACTGACCCCTTTGGGCATTGGATGCAGGTGGTGCCCACATATTCAGGCAAAATACTCACACAACAAAACACAAATAAATTGGTGTTTTTTAAAAATGTAAATATATTTTATTATTAATAAAAATAATGATATAGGCTGACATTTTAATTTCTGTACATGTATCTTATATCAGTTCTATGTGTTGGCCAAACTGTATCTTCCCAGTCCAGTTCAATATTTGAAAAAAAACTTTTTGTATGATTGAGGTTGTTCTCCATTATAAATTGTGATTTCTCTTCTTGAAGTTGTATGTTACAAGCCAGTATTTTTCCTTTTGTTCACATAGTGAACAGGAATTTATTCATGCAGCATTTAAAATTTCCTATCACCAAGCTGCCTTTTTAACTTTAATTTCCATCACTCTCAAGTTACACAGCCTATATTTATCTTTACCTTCCAAGGAATTCATAGCTTTCATAATATTTTATAGCTTTTAATTAAATTCTGATTCCCTTAGTTCTTTAATTTCATAGAAAGAATATAGTCCACTTTAAGTTTGAAATCTTTGACTAACAATTCTCTCAATGCTTTTGGGGGGGTTAATTATGAAATTTTCTCCTCATTTTCCTCCCTCCAAACCTTCCCACATATTCCTCCTCCTTCAATTTCAAATTCATGGCCTGTATTCCATTAATTGTTCTTACATGCATATATATATATATATATATATATATATATATATATATATATATATATATATATATATATATATTCCTAAAGATAACTTGCTCAGTCTGTATAATGTTACTTGTATGTATGTTTTGGGGGCTGATCATCTTCTGTTAGTCTTGGATCCAAGTGGTGTGCTCTTCCCTTAGTAAAGCTATTTCTCCCATTCTCAACACTGCTTAGTTACCTGTAGTTCTTTGTACTGTATAGTATTGAGTTGCTATCTCCTTCTGGAACCTTACATTGTGCTTTCTGTTACCATGGAAGCTAGGGCTTAGGGAAGAAGCATTTAGAATAGTTCCAGCTCAAGGCTTTCTGAGCCTTGTCAGGTGCCTTCAAATGCACCAAGATTTAATAGGAAATTACCTTTCACCTCTCAAGGGCAACCATAGGCAACAGCCAGTAATGTTTGTGGATTCTTCTTAACAATCCTAACAAACTCAAAAAATAACTTCTAATGCTTATTGTTGGGTTTTTTGCTAGGTCATATTTATCTCTCAAAATGAACATTGTAAGCCCATATAAGAAATTTTTATTTAAACTGTATGTGTGTTTATACACAGAATTATATATTTCTTAGGTAGTCAATAGTGTGATTGCTTATGACTTTTTCAGACATCATTACTATTATTTTGTCCTTTTTCCCCTTCTATATTTATGTCCCTCTTTATGTAAATGGGTGCCATTTACCATTTTCCTGATAAGATCATTTGTACCCTTCTTTAATAAAAGGATCCACATATAATGGATTAAATGGAACCCAGAGTAAATGATGTTTAATGAGAAGTTCTATGTTTCAGTATTTCTAGATTCAACTGTCATTATCAGTATTTTAAAACACTGACTTGTGTTTACATTGTTTTTTATTTCCCTAGACAGACGAGAACAGAGTTTTTAAGTTATTCAGGAGTTTTTTTTTTATTAATTGCATGTGTCTGTCAATTTGCTATAATAAATAACATATTCTTCTGTAGTCAATTCATGAGTTATTCAGACTCTTGTGACTTTTGTATGTAAACTGATAGAAAATTAACTTGTGCTGTATGAGAGTTTATATTGCTTATAAAAAATTTTCTACAATAAAACTTATTTAATCAAAATTAGTATTGAATTCTCATATAAAAGTATGGTACCAGTGCACTTTGAGAAGTTTTACAATAAATCTTTTATGTGATCAGTAATTTTCAAAACACAAATATTTTAATAGATAAAATGTTAAGCAAAGAAATAACATATCAATGCAAACTTTGATGTACACAGTTTGTACTGAAGACAGAGGATAAGTGCAGTGTGAGTCGCTGCTTTCCAGTGGAAATTTCTGCAGGAACGGGAATGTCAGATACAGTGATTGAATGAGTTAAGTACTGTTTTTGATGAGAAGACAACGTGTGTGTTTGTGTCCATTTGCACACATATGTGTGTGTGCTTGTGTTCACATATGTGTGAAGGCTCGAGGCTGACATTGGGTGCCTACTTTGATCAGTTCTTCCTTTATTTACTGAGGCGGGGTCTTTCATTGAATCTGGAGCTTGCCAATTCAGTTAATATAGATAGGCAGCTTCTCCTAGGAATCCCTTGTCTTTGGTAATGACTGAGAAGCCTAGCCTGGTATGTTTTCTGAGGATGTGTGTGATCTGAACTCTGTTGTCATATTTGTTCACTGTACCTACCAACAAAACCATCTCCCCAGCTACTCATTTAAATCCCAGTGGTGACTAATTTAAACAACTTAAACATAAATGGCCACTTATGTCAAGTGGCTCCCAAATTGAGTCTAGATTATGACATGACCAGAAGAGGACCTTATGAGTACTTGCAACCGAGAAAGGTTCTGTAACCCTATGCATTTTGACCACTGGACATCTAAAGTTCCAGTGGTAGATTGATGTTTAAGCAAGGAACAGGATGCTGTCAAACACAAGTCTTAATATATTATAATCATGTCTTAGTCTTGCCTTCCTTGTCCTCAGACATTATCTTAGTATAAACTAAAAGAGAAGAAGTGTTGCTTTTGTATTTATTAATGTTCCCCAATACTTATTCCATCCTTGGTGAATGTTTACTGACAGCAAATACTGATGTACACACAAGAAAGAATGTATCTGTTGGAAAATATGAATGAGGGAAGAAACCATACAATGTCCACATCAGTTTAATAAAGCGATGAGACAAGATATAGTGGGAAAGCCTAAAGAGAACCCTGGGATAAAACAGTTTTCATGTGTCATAAATAGCTGAGCTTATATCGGGATTCACTCCTGTGGCAAGCTAAGTTAATGTTTCTATGTACTTTGTACTCTACTTTTTTAATTTTATAGTTATAGATGTAGCTGTTAATAACTGTGTACATATTTATGGAATATATCAATCTTGTTATTGATAAAGAATTTTAATATCAAAAACTAAATAACACACCTGTGTATTTTATAGTGCTGTTCTATTAAGAGCAAGAATCTTCAGACTACGTAGCTGTCAATGATTCATTATATTAGTATTCCCACCACTTCAGTGGCACAATAAGAACACCACCAACTACCATTTGCTGATACCCATCATAATGAGAATCTGTTAAGTTAATGATGAGACAGGTGTTCAGCATTTAAAGGACTCCTGAGGAGACTGCTTACTTAGTCATTAATAACATTTCTGAGGCACTTCCCAATTATGGATTCCATACAGTCTTGAATTACTAGCATCTGTATCATTAATGAAAAAAATTAAGCAAAGAGATTAGTTAAATTAATGCTGTGGTTTGTGAAATAAAATTTATAATAAATCCAACTAGGTCAGAAAGGTTATTAGTTTATAGCTATTTCAAAATTTAAAATATCCTAAGAACAAAATAATAAATAATTGTAATTTTATGTACAAATGGATATTTGTAGATGTTTTCTATAGCAATTACAAGCATAATTAAAATTGTATTTTACTGTCCTCCTATTCCATGCAGGATACTCTCCAGGTGGGCTATGGAGAAATAAAGTAACTGCTGAAACAAGCTAGCACAGGCAGAGTGGCTTAAGCAGTGGGAAACTATTATCTCTCCATCCTAGAGGCCTGAAATTGAGCTATCAGCAGCCTTGATTTTCTCTGTTGCTCTCTCCTTGGTTTGCTTGTTTATGGCCACCTTTCAACTCTCCTCCTTATGGATCATTATATACAAACATCCTTTTTTCATAATAACACAGCTCATGTTGAACTAGAACACAGCCTAATGACCCTAATTGCCTCTGAAGTGATCCAGACTCTAAATACAGGTGCATTCTTAGGGTTTGGAGTTAGAATGTCAAAATGTTGCTTTAGAAAAGTTGATGTGGTCCATGACAATTTTTACATATTCCATATACACATTTGTTAAGGAAAGTAAATGTGCAGACAAAATGACACAATTAATTGAAGAGATGGATCAGAAGACAAGAGCACTTAATGGTTTTTCACAGGACTTGAGTTCTTTTCCCAGCACCCATATGGGAAAGTTCATAACTTGCTGGCAATCCAGTTCCAGGGAATGTGATGCCACTCTCTGACCTCTTCAGGTGCAGTGAGAAAGCAGTACACAACCAGACACATACACACACTCACATACACACATAAATAAAAGTATTTTAAGGAAAAGATAAAGTTTTCTGCTAGATAAATTCTATAGATGCTGTTTCTAAAGAAACTGTGGACTTGGAGAATGCATTAGATGTATTAAATAATTAATGCATAAATTAGATTATTTATACTTATGCAGGAAGTATTTTGTATCAATTTTGCAATTTTAATTTGAAAACATCAGTAAAATAAATTAATAATTTAACCACTAAATAAGAAATAATAAGCTCCAGACTTTACATTGATTAGGAATATATTGAAAATGAGGGACAATGCATATTTAGAAGAAATCTTAGTCTGGAGACCTCCTCTTACCTCAACATGAATGTTCGTCCAGTCAAACATTCAATAGATGATCATTTGCCAAAAATATACCAAAGTCTACATGAATATTGGTTCCTTCCTGATTACCAAATTTTGGAAAAGACAAGCAATTACAATTCTTCATTGTGAGAGATGCTTATCAGCATATGTTCTGGATATATGCATAGAAAAATAAAATTTTACTTTACACTAGAAGGTGAGAGCACAGTTTGTGTGGGGGGGGAGGTTTAGAATGGCTTAGCAAAGAGGGAATTGATAATCAATCTTCCTCAGATTGACTACTAGCAATGTTGACTTGAACCAAATCTCTTCATTGGAATAGATTGAAACCTTTGGAAATCCTCAAAATACTCTTAGGTTCACTAAAATTGGTCTCAGTCAAGGCGGATCATCACACCTAGCTTTGATGTGGGTACCAATCTCATTCAGTATTTTCATGGCAAGTAACGTAAACTTTATTCACTAAGCTCTCTTTCTCTGGCCATTTACTGATTTTAGCATTGTTCTGTTAGTATGTTTCTTGACTTTTGCACTGGATGAAATGCAGGACCGCTTCCCTTTCACAGCAATTCTTGACCAAAGCAAAGAAAAAACATTTGGAGATTAATTTTAACAGAAACTAAGATCAAGAATTTTTGTGCAGGGTTGACAATCTGTCCACCAAATTATAATATATGGAACTTGGCTTCTGGTTCAGTTTCCAGCTTAATATTTTGTCAGAAACCACAACACTGGAAATGTCTTCTCTCTCTTGCTGTCTATAACTCACATACTTTAATAAGAGACAGATGATAACGTTATGTTCTTGGTGTCAAATAATAATAGCAACTAACCAAAAGATAGGTTCTGTTTAAATATTTGCCTTTAGCAAAGTTTTCCATGTCATCAGAGGTAATGCTTCTTTTTCCCTGAAAGAGAATTTCCAACTCTTCAAATATTTGCCATACGGCATCTAATGAAGACTGAGATAAAAAGCATCATCAGAAAGACTCTTTCAAGAAGGAAAAGTCTTCTCAATCTGCAAAAATCTAAAAAATAAAACATATGAAAAACTGTTTCACTCAATGGGAATGTCTTCAAATATTAGCAAAATATCAAACAGAATATTAATATGTATACAAGACTGAAGACATTTTCATCACTATAGAATCTCACTGAGTCCTTCCATAGTGACACTTTGTTGGGAAATATTTGATCTCATTGTGATTCCTGAGTTTGCATTTGTGTTAATTAAATAAAAGTAAGCTTGGGTTAAGGCCCTGAGTTAGGAGCTAGTTGACAGAAAGTAACCATAGAGCCTTAGAGGGAAGCCAGGGGAGATACATCCACACAGGAAGTAGTCAGATGGGGTTTGGAGCGTCACGTTTTTCAGCTTTGGCAAAGTGAAGCATGATTCTTCTCTGGGCACCATCAAAGAGATAGTTAGCTAGCTACTATTTAGCCTCTCTGAGCTCACAGGTTTTCACCCCAGGCTTTGACTCTTGAGTCTTATTCATAAATTATTTAAAGCTAACTTTAGTAGCAGTAACAGGGACAGTGCCTGAGGGAACACAGTTATGACCAAGCTGCAGCCTAACCAGCTAGGCTGCTGCTAGAGAAACAGGCCAGTAACTGTGGAATTGCAATTGCTGGATGAGATAGCAATAAATTAAGACACAGTCATTGTGCCAAAGTTAAAACAATATTTGGTTCTCCAACAGGTGGTACAACCACGAAGACAGAGGAGTCACACCATCAGCTCTTCTGTGGTTGCCTTAGATCTTTTCATAAGAGCACTCACAAGAGGTGGCTGCCAGTTGCCAGGATGCGAGAAAGCAGTCTGTCACTTGAAAATATCAGGGAGGCTTGAGTTCGCATCTGGAGACACACTACTAAGAAGTCAGCATATTTGGCGAAATGCCTTGGGACTCCTTTAGTAGAGAGTGAAATAATATTAGAAAGAAAAATCTTTCCTATATTAAGAATTGGAAACATCACCATGTATGTTACTAGGACCCTGTATTGTGTACTATGTAATATGGATGTACATACTATGTGCTGTACTACGGGTGGTTTGAAAATGGTTAATTTAAATGAGGAGATAATGACTTATCAGGGTTTGAAATAAAATCAATTGTCATTATTATCAGCTTGGTAATTAATGTTTTACTGTTAAAAATAATTTGAATGTACAAAATATTATAATTTGACTAGGATGCAAGCTTTAAAATGACTGCCTTTGATAATATACAAACCTTAGAATAAGTTTCTAATGATAATAAAAATTTGGCAAATAGGAAACAAGTTTTCTAAAGAGTTAAAATTTGATAAGACTCAAGCTTTAGAAAGACCTACTAATGAAAATAAAAAAAAAATAGATACAAACAGAGGAATTTAGAGAAGAACCTGCCACTCCATTGCGTTATGAACCTCAAGGGGAACAGTCTAAGATTATTAAAATATCAACATTAATTTATCCAGTTCCCATACAAGAACAACCACCAGATGATAGGCACCTTCAAGGCTATGTAGAAGCTAACTGGAATCCTGTAGAAATGTTAAATTTGAAGAGATTAAGGAAGCAGTCCTTTTATACTGTATTCATTCACACTTTTTGAAACTAATGCTATATTCATGGGCCACTAGGAAGAAAATTATTCCTCAAGACTGGAAAGATTTCTTATTCCCTTCTCCAACACCCACCTTTCCTCCATCTCCGCCCTCCCACTCCCCCAATCTCTCCCCAGTCCTTCCCTTCTCCCTTCTCCTTCCCCCTGTCCCCTCCCCCCGCCCCCAACCCCCACCTCTAACCTGCCCTCTCTTAGGACTGGAGGGGAAAAGGGGAGGGGGAGTGGGGAAGCGGGAGGGAAATGGGAGGAGCGGAGGAGGTGGAAATTTTGAATGGTACTATTTATAATGCAATAATAAAAAATTAAATGTGAAAAAAAAGACTGGAAAGATTTAATAACAGCAGTATTGAAAGGTGGTCTTCAGTCACACTGGAAAACATGGTAGAGAGAGGAAGCTAAGGTCATAGAACAATGAGGCAGGACTAGAGATCATGAGATTTACCAAGACTACTATGCAGATTTATTTATACAGTCTATGTTTGATGATAACACCTTCATTCTATTCTGTACAGCTGCTTTGAATGTTTAGGAAAGGTTGGAGAATCTGGAAAGAAGATTGAGTCATTTAGTAATATTATACAAGGCTCAAAAGTAGCTTTCAATGAATTTTTAAAAAGGTTGACCCCAGCTTTAAAGAGAATGATATAAGATCCAGATGCTATGCAAATATTAATTGAAAATTTGACTTTTGAAAGTACTGATTCAGAATGAAAAAATGGTGATTAGACCCATAAAGGCAAGATCAGGAGAAGAAACACTATGGATACCATCAAGATTGATAATGATTACTTGAAAAAGAGAGACCCTTTGATTAGGAGAGGTAATAGTTCATCAAGAAGCCACTTCATTCAATCCAAACTAACTTCTAATACAAATTCCTTTCAATTGATCACACTAAAAAAACCTCAATATTTTTATTATTAAAAGATAATGCTTTTTCTGTTGCCAAAAAAATTAGTCTTATCAAAGATATAAACTGACAAAAGAAGAACCCCTAAAGTTAGGTTTTGGGAAGGGTTTTGTTTTTGTGTTTCATGCACAATAAAAGCATCCAAGTAAGGAATCTAGAGACCACTGTATAAATGAGGCAGCTGAAGAAGAATCATCCAGAGAAAAATTCCTCAAGAAAAAGAGTAAAATTGGCCTATGGTATGGCATATTTCTAACAGGATAACAATTCATAAATTTTACAAATATTTGTTTTTACTGCTCTTTACAAACTTAGAAGGCCAATGTGATGGCTGTTCAATTAAAAATCAAAGTTGCTTTGAAGTTGGATCATGGTGTTCTACTTCTCTAAACCCAAGCATACTTGTTAAAGGATAATCCAAAATCTCTGTCTTATGTCAGAAGAGCTACCTGATATGGGACAGATAAAAACCTAAATTATAGGAATATTTTATTGTAATTAAAATATAAATATTATCTAAAGTTATAAGAATTACATATATTACATAATATATGATATATATGTATATATATTTATACTTTCTGCCATAACATTAATAGTTATATAAAATACTAAATAATTCTAGGATATACTTCATCTAGCTCTTTATATATGATTTTGCACTTGAGTCTATATAAAGTAACTAGGAATTAATTTTGTGTGCCCCAGATATACTCAAATATTGTTTTTTAAAAAAATCTTTCTGAAATCTGCTGCTTATGTCATTTAAAATGCTTAAATTTTCTGCAATGACCCATGACCACTTCTAACAGCAACCTCTAAAGTCTTCAAAACAGTAATGGGGCCTAACAAGAATGATTCTACCTGATCAGCATTGAACTACAATGCCTAGGACAATTTAAAAACCATTGGCTGAGAAGGTCCAGCCTCACAGACTCTCCAGTCAAGACTTCAAATAAGCTCTACACTTTCCTATCGCACAGAGACTAAACAAAGATAATACACTTAGTTCTCCCAGGACTATTTCCCTAAAGATTCTGTCACTTCCAGACAACAGGAAGTAATTTTAAGAATATAATGCCTACATTACCAAGAGGTGGGGTAGGTGATTTTTGAAAGTTTGGTGGGCTATGAATGCTTATCACCATTTAGTGGTACTGGTTGTAAAGTAACACTCATCAGGGTAAGGGAAGAAACTAAGCAAGGGTGTTGGATTTAAAGATATCTTTCTGAATAAAAAGAAGGGCGATATGGAAAGGATAGTATAAAAGGGTACATAATTGAATCTACTTTAAACTAAAAAGCAGCTATTAATCTCAAATGTTTTTAGTGGTATGGATTCTTGTATATTGTTACAAGTTTAAAGTCATTTTTGCTAGAACATATTCTATATATGTTCCTATTCTTTTTAAAAGTATTTTTGTATATTTATACAAATTAAAGGATATTTTTATTATATTCTGTATATGTTTCTGTTCCTGTTTAAGGTATTATACTTACAGAGAGTATTTAAAAATACAATGGATAATTAGGAAATATAGGTTAGTAGTTAATCATCTATAATACTTGTAGTTGTGCTAGGTATCGTTTCAATGTTAAACACAGAAGTATTTTAGACAGGTGATCCTCAAATGCTTCAGAAACATACAGAATATGGCACTTAAGCTGTTTAATAAGCTAAGACTTTATTTGACAGTGAGAAACACCTACTCCTGGCATCACCAATCTACTTCATAAAAGGATGATGGGCATTAAAAGACTGCCATATGGAGTTTACTTTCATCATGGAAAAACTAGACATTTGAACAATAAACTGCTCCTGCCTAAAGTGCTGACAGTGTACAAAACAAACTGAACAAGCAGGACACAAAGGAAAAACACTGTGAAACTTGGCCAAGAGATGGTGGAACACTACTTCAAAATCCCTGCTTCATAGAAAATTCTGCCTGACCTTTGGCAAGACTCACAAAAAGTGACTGCTGAACTTTGCCAAGACTAGGTAAACAGTTCTTCAAAACTCCTGTTTCATAAAAATCTGTAAAATATTCTAGACTGGTGATGGATGCTCCAATATTGAACAGGAAACTTGGGTGACTGTCCAGGTAGCCAGATGTCTCTGTTATTTCTATAGTTTTGGAAGTTATTTACTCTGTACTTCATGTTTAACTAGGTAAAACTATATCATTTTTAGGTCTCAGATGGAGTTGAAGATAAGAGAGTTATAGTTTTCCCTGTTACCAAATTCAGGAAAGAAATACACAAAAGAGCCATATAGTATTTAAGATCGAGAGACATAAAAGTTTAAATTGTTTTTCTAAGAAAATTGTGAGCTCTAAGCTGATAGTTTTGGATTGGTAACACAAGTTACAATAGAAAGTCAATTAGGTACAAAACTTTGGACTCATCATGTTAGGGTAGATAGATAGAGTAGTTTCTCTGAATTTTCCAGTTACAAATGGACTGGAAATTGTGAATATAACCAATCATTATTTGACAATTGCTCTTATTGTATATAGTTTTATTGTATTAAAATTAAAACCATTCCTTTATATTTACACAATGCCTAATAATTGTTCTTATTGTATATATTTTTATTATGTTAAAGTTTAAAACCTTTCCTTTTTATTTAGAAAATGACTGATAATTGTTTTTATTGTAAATAGTTTTGTTGTGTTAAAATTAAAACCTTTCCTTTTAATTTGGAAAAAAATGAAAAGGTAAAGTTTGGGAATATTCAATCACACACAATTTTGCAATAATAAATAAAACTATCCTTGGAACAGGAAACTGAGTCAGAAATTAGTTGACATAAAGTAATGATAGAATCTTAGAAAGTAGGCAGGAGACAAGTGAGACACAGAAGTATTAGGGTAGGATTTGTAAAGGTACAGGTTTTTCTACTTTGTTGAAGTAGAAGCATAGGTTTCCATGGATACCGGCTAGGAGAGAGGGTTAGCTAATTGTTACTCAGCCTCTCTGAGCTCACAGACTTTCACCCCAGCCTTGAATCTCAAGTCTTATTTATTATTAGAATGATAGAGATTAATTTATAGCTACCTTTAGCAGCAGGGATAGGGCCACTTCTGAGGGAGCAGAATTGTCACCAGACTACAACCTGAGTGACCAGGAAGCAGACAAGTAACTGTGGAGTTGAAACTGCTTGCTGAGATAGGATAGATTAAGGTACAGTTACTGTGCCGAAGTTAAAATAACTCTTCTTCCCTCTCCTTTATTCACTTAACTGTGACACACCTTGCATAATCTCCATGTCTATCATTTCAGCCTTTTAAGAATATATGTAATATGGAGAAGGGGATGTGGCTCAATTGGTAGAATGTTGGCAGAAAAAGCGTGAAACGCCAAGTTTGATTCTCATCCCAATACAGTAGCAGGCATAATAGAACAATCCTCTAATTCCAGAGACTGAGGCAAAAAGAACAAAATTTCAGTTTACACTTGACTATTTAGTGAGTTTGAGACCAACCTGGGTTACATGCCACAAACTAGAAATATATATATATATATATATGGCAATGCAATCAAACTTTGAGATGGATTCTTTATTTTTTTCACCCAGCCTAATTTACTAATTTCAAGATATTTAGCCAACCCTGTTTGCTTATTTTGTTAAGACCTGTTGTGTTCCCCTGTTTAGGGATATTGATTAATGGTCTTTCTTTTTTTCTGTGTTTTTTTGGCTTTGCTATTTGAGTATTGTTTACTTCATAAAATGAATTGAGAACAGTGCATGCTGCTTCTGCCTGCCAAAGATCTTTTGTAAAATTGATGTTATTCCTTCAAAGTGTAGCAAAAGAGCCAAGTGAGGCCATGCATATATTTAGGATACTTTTTTTAATTTTTAAATTGCAGTTCTAGTTTGTTTGATAGTTTAATTGGAACTTTCTAGTTCATATTACCTAAGTATTACACTACAGAGACATTATGACAGGCTACTTTTCATGTCACTGTGTGCCTGCTCTCTATGGGAATATAAGCCTGCCTTCATCTATTGATTCCCAGATTAATTCTGAGAAAGGCTCTCTCACCAAATCTGTAGCTCACTGCCAAGGCTGGTTGGCTGAAGTACCTACTGTCCTCCTTTGCCTACCTAGTCCAGTCTTGAACTTTCATCACTGTCTTTCATCACCACACTCAGCCTTTACCACGGAACCTGGAAATGTAAGCACAGGTTTCCGTATTTTCCAGAAAACACTTAGCCCACTGAGTCATACCACTGTGGCCCTTCTCTTACATTTTGAATGTAATTATCTGAAATATTTCCTCTGTATTCATCTAGAGTCATATGAGAAAATTTTGCCAATATTTTTCAATCACCAAACATGATGTTGGACACTCACAATTAGAAGCACACCCTGTTGTATTGACCCAGAAAATTGCAAAGACAGTTCCACCTATATTGGCAGTTTGTCCATCACATTTTTCTGTGTCCTGCAGAATGTCTCTCAGGCTCTTTCATGTAGCAGGAACCCTAAAGGACCATCTCACTTTTAGGCAAAGTCAGTAATCATTTCTCTGTGGGTCCTGCATGTCCAATTCAAACAACATAGCATCAAGCAGTCCAGGCAAGAGCCATAAAAAGCCTTTTCAATGCCTATCTTTCTCTTGATGTAATTGTTGGTGCCAGGAGCAGATGTGTCTCACTGTCATTAAAAGTCCTAACTTAAAACACTTTAAATGCCATATTCCATTGGTCTTTGAAAGGTTTGAAAATTGCCTAACTAAAATATATCTCTATATATCTAGAAAACACAATTAACATGAATACAAGCTTGACTATTATAGATGACTCACTATTAACCTATATTTCTTAATTATACATTATATTTTTAAATAAGCTGTACAAACGCAATATCTTAATCAAGAGCAGATATATACATATAACAAAATTTACCTAAAATATGTATAAATAAACCAAGATCCATACCAATGCAAATCTCTAGAGCATATCCCCCTTTAAATGTAAAGAAATATTATAGACAATATTTGGAAATATGAGCATAGTTTTCTTCAAACTACTTCATGCTCTTTGTTGAATGAAGCAATTTTTTTGAAGGGTGTTCAAGGTGACCTTTAAGGGACCTTGGTCCATCAAACTATATTAGTCTGGAAGTAATCCACAGGTTCTCATCCTTTGTGGAAACAAAAGAAGACTCTCTTTTCCAAAGAAACATATACTAAGACCCAAATTATGAAGTCAAGATATCTTTGTATTATGCATGCTGTTTTTATCTTAGCAGCTTATACAATGAAATGTCTCTCTGTACATAGATCCTTCACAGTCAAAAAATTCAAAGAAAACAAAATAATATACATAATTCAGACTCCCTTTGAATTTTCCATCTTTACATGGTTTATTTGTTTTAAATCTATTACTTTTTATTATCTTTAATCTATGACTGTCTTGACTCTGTCTCTTAAAGACTTTACCTTTTTTTTAACTGTCTATATTATTTTTCTTTCCTCTCCCAAGCCTATGTACATTTATCCAACACTGTGACCCATTTAAAGGTCTTTTTTTTTATCTGAATCTGTCTATATGTGTATCTGTAATTATTTTCTGACCAGAAGTGCTTTTGTAAATGCTAACCCCTTTTTAAGAACTTAAGCAGTACCATTGCTAGGAGAAATATGCCTGCTTACCCTGTCCAGTCCAACATGGCAGAGCTGTGAGCTACCTCTGAAAGCCATGCTCACAACCCCATTTTTAGGCACACAACCAGTCTATGTTGCCATTAAGCAAGTTGTAGCAGTCTATTCACAACCTGTTAAATGCTCCGCCTCCTGAAAGAGCCAGAGGTTGCAAAGGTAGCATGGCCTAGAAAGCTGGTATTTCAAAATGGCACTGCTTTCTTTCTGCTACCACTGAATCAGGAATACCTCTCTTAAAGGAGCTGCAGCATGCTGCCAGCAAGCAAAGCCCATCCAAAAAAAAAAATGTAGCTAAATTTGTGTTCTTAGTGTCTAGAATTTCTTTTCAAGGTCTCTCAGATTTTAAGTGGGTTTCAGTTGGCACATGGGCACCAATTTGTTGTAAGAAGACCACTTGTTTGTTTCCTGGCTGCCCAGATGCTCAGATCCGAAATAATCACACAGAAGCTATATTATTTAAAACACTGCTTGGCCCATTAGGTCTAGCTTCTTATTGGCTAGCTCTTACACATTAATTATCCCAGCTCCATTAATCTGTGTATCACCACGAGGCTGTGGCTTACTGGGTAAAGTTCCCAGCATCTGTCTCCAGCAGGGCTACATGGCTTGTCATGACTCTGCCTCCTATCTCCCTCCATTCAGTTTAGTTTTCCCTGCCTATCTACCCTATCAGGTCAAACCAGTTTCTTTATTAACCAATGGTATTCACAGTATACAGAGGGGAATCCCACATCATTCCTGCATCCTTCATTGTTAGCATTTACTGAGTCCTTAAGTTGATAATTTTATTATTTTCAGCTTCTATCCCTTTTTTCATTATTCTTTATATTTTCTATTTCTTTGTTTAGGTTTATTGCTATTTGAATTCCTTTCAATCATACTTATAATTGCTTATTGATACATTTTGTCATAGCTGTCTTAAAATTTGTGACAAGTCTTCTAACATCCCTCTTGTCTTGGTTTCAGCAATTACTAACATTTTGCTTTATTCTGTTATAAATATTTATATTTATGATATAATTTTAAATTGAATCCTGAGCCTATTTATATTATCTTGTCTAATAATTAATGTTGTTTAAACTTTCTTTAGCTAGATTTCCATGACAATTTTAGTACAGGAAGAAATTTCCTCCATTCAGTACAAGGGTGAAAATGGGTTGAAAGTTACTTAATAAGGAAGTAAGTTTATGGTCACAAGTGTTTTCAAATTACAGTATCACTGTGTAAACTTACATATTGATGGACTATATGGACAAATTCTATATATTGAATTATAACAAGTCTCTAAACCTCAAGTAGTCTTTCAGACCCTCTCCCCATTTCCCTGGAAGTTATTTATTTTATCTCTAGAATTTATTTTTCTTTTGGTTTTAAAGGATTAAAGGAGTGTGCCACCAACACCTGGTTATATTTCTAGAATTTTGTAAATAGCTGTGATAATATTATTTACTCCATATGTTTCCTCATACACAGTTTAAAAGTATTTATTTATTTAGCAGAGGAACCTTATCTTGAAAGACCAAAAAAATTATTTATTTACATGTAGGTAGAAGAGAGTCAAAAAAGCAGAAAAGCGTAAAATAAATTACTTCATATGCAGTAATGCTTATGAGAATTTTCCACTGCATCCTAATTTGTTATATTTGGGACCAAAGTTACACTTATCTCATTTATGGTTCAATTATTCCATGATGTCTGAATTCTTTAAACCTTGTCTCTAGCCTCTGCCTGTTGCATGAATAATAAAAACCCAGAATCAGATGTTGGATTTCAACACAACAGAAAAGCAAAGCAGCCAAGCCACTAGAGAAGTCTTACCTCTACTAAGACTGGGTGACCATAGACTAACCAGACTAAGCCTTCTCTTCTCTCATTTTATATTTCATCTAGTGCTGGGATTAAATATATATGACTCCCCAGTACTGGGATTAAAGGTTAGGCTACCACCAAACCTTTGTTTCTGGATTTGTTTCTGAATTGATCTTTTGTAGCTCAGGGTGTTCTTGAACTCACAAAGACCCATCTGCTTCTGTCTCCCAAATTCTGGGATTGAAGATGTATCACCACTCCCTGACCTCTAGTGACTTGGCTTTGCCCCTGGTCTTCAGGCAAGATTTATTTTTTAAAATACAAATAATATACCACTGTATCTGTTTCCTGTAACCTCCTTAATTTTCCCTCTGTTTTTTTTGTATCCTACTTAGTTTTCTTATGTGGCCCTTACCAAGGCCAAGGATATGGTTCCCAGTAACTTTAAATTATATCCTGTCCATGTTACTCCAACAGTTGCCATCTTCTGTGCTTTCCGAGTGTGCCTTCTACACTGTTATAAATAACAGGCAAGAAAATGAACCTTCTTATAAGGAGATAAATGCCAAGACCCTTAGAGCACCATTAAGTAGTCAGATTCACCATATCTATATCACAACCTAAAATTGTCACACAATATTCTTGATTAATTTTATGATATAGTTGAAGTTTCCAAAGCAGTTAGTCTTCATATTCATAGCATCCAATTGTGTTCTGTGAAAAATGTCACAATGAGAGGAAGAGTGCATCTTTTTATTGTTGTTTGAATTAATGACTTTTTTCATAGGAAGATGTTAAAATAGAATTTTTCTGTTGTTTTGATCCTGTTATTAAGTGATGAAAACTAAAATGATGTATTTCAATGCTAACATTCTGAATGCAAATATTCTTTGGTGGTAAATCAGTATGATCAATTATTTAAACCAAGTTATTAATTTTAAAGGTCACAAGTGTTTTAATAAGCTTAGGAGAAACAAGAAAAGTTTGCTCCCTGGCAGACTGACCCACTGTGATACTGTGATTCTTTCATGGATGCAGGCTTCAGTTGGAGGGGAGCAGAAATATGATAGTAGATGAATGGTGCATGCACATGTGTATATACATGTTTGTGTGTGTGTGTGTGTATGTATGTGTGATTGTTAGTGTGGGACATTAGAGTGACAGTTTATATAGTTGTCATACAGAAAAAATATGTCGTCAAAATAAAATCTGTGAAATAAATTCTCAACTGATTATTTTCAAAAATGGAACATTCTTTGATCTTTTAGAAGGATATGAGTCAATTTTTGTGGAGTGGAAAGTTAAACCAGTGTGGCTAATGTTTCACTTCTAGCCTTGTCAGGACAATTATTATTCAAATGTATTCATTTACCTAAAAATACTTGAAAGTTGTCTATTTTGTGATGTCTTTGATTTTATAAAAGTGAAAATATTGTTATCCAAGTGTGTCCTATGTCAGGGATACCATGACTAGACCCTCATATGAGAACTTGTCCCTTGCCAATAAACTACATTTAATATTGAGCTTTGAAGCTAATGCTTTGCTCCAAAACCATATTTGTGGACCGTAAATTTATTTCCCTGGGATCGGCAATTACACTGTGGTATATGAACACATAGCATTTATTGTTCAGAATCAGGGTAGCTTCTCTTTTGGAAAGTACTTTTGGTGTTGAGAATAAAGCATGAAAAGTTTGAATGTGTTATTAGCCCTGAGGTCAGGGGAGCCAGAACTCTTTAGTCTCTAGCTCACTGTGATATCATAATGGACACACTGTTGGTTGGTAAACATGATATATGATAGTTAAAGGGTGTGTTTGTGTGTGTGTGTGTGTGTGTGTGTGTGTGTGTGTGTGTGTGTGTGTGTGAGGGGCAATAGCATGACAGTTTATATTTCAGAATATAAGTTTGAGATGCTTTGAAGCATCACTTTTCTGTTTTAATTCTTGTTTACATTAAATGTTTTCAGAGGAAAATGAGCTGTTTATTTCAGTCTAGTGCATAGACGCAATAATAAAACCAAACAGAGGATAATGATAGTTAATAAAAAATACTGCCTATATAATAGGACAGGAACTATCATAAGTAATATATGAATTCATTATACATGTGTTATAATTTTTATCCAATTTTGATTATGTTTTCTCCCATTTCTCAATTCCTCCCAGATCCTTCTATTATTTTAAATTTACATTTATTTTTATTTTTACTATATCATATATGAAACAATGAATGTTGGTCATGACACCCCCTTGGAAGCTATTTTAATTTATTATCCAACAGAGTTTTGTTGGTTATTTTCTAATTTTGCATAATGCACTGGATCAAACTCACTTCTTGTTCTCCCAGGGTCCATCTCCCAACCCTTGTAACCTCCCCCAAATGAAGAAAGAATAAGAAAAAAAACAAATAAAAAATGTTCATTCTGTGTTGCCCATAGAGCTTGATCAAAATTCCAGTGGCCAGTCCCTTAAGGAAAACTGAGTCTTTTTTTTAAATCTTTACTCTTTTGGGGGGATCCATCACTCAGCTCCCAAATAAATACACATGGACTTAGCTTGGCTAGTTTCTTGCCAGTTTTTCTTACCTTAAATTATTCCATCTATCTTTTGCCTTTGGGCATTTACCTGTTTCCCCTTCTCTATATATTTGCTTCTTTCTCTTTGGCTTCCTGTGTACCTAGGTGGCTGGCTGCTGGAGTCTTTCTTTCCTTCTCTTTCTTACTCCTTGATCTGTCTCCCCAAATTTATCCTTCTGTTTCTCTCAGATTTCTTTCTGTCTGCCAGCTATGCCTTCCTAGCTATTGGCCATTCTTCTAGCTATTGGCTTTCTCCTTCCTAGCTATTGGCCATTCACTACTTGATAAGACCAATCAAGTGTTTTAGACAGGCAAAGCAACTAAACTTCAGAGGTAAACAAATACTACATAAAAGACTACAACATATCTTTGCATAATTAAACAAATGTTATACAGCATGAACAAATGTATCACATCTTAGAATAATATTCCATAACACACCCCTACCAGAAGTCATTAACTCTAAAGAGTTATACTGCGAAATCCCTACAATAATTTTTCAGCGTTCTGTTCAATGGTTTCCTGTCTAGACTGTTCCTTTTTTGAGGGGAGTGGAACTGGTTGGGAGGGAGAAAGGTTGTCACAGAAGTGTATTCTCCTCATGACCACCAGCCTGCAAAAAAAAATGAAACTGAAATTCATTAATTATGAAAGCTTGGCCTTTAGTTTAGGTTTGTCTCTTCTAGCACTTATAACTTAAATTAACAACTTATTATAATCTACATTCTGCCATGTGCTGCTACCTCTCTTCCATCTTTCACTCCCTGTTTTCCCACAGTGTTATTTGAATAACTCCACCTTTCTTTCTCCCAGAGTTCTCTCTTTGACCAGATGTCCAGACTATACCTCCTGACATGCCATTGGCCATTCAGCTTTTTATTAAACCAATTACAGTAGCACATTTTCACACAGTATACAACTACCCCCAACATTTCTCTTATTTGTCTAAATAAAAAGATTTACCTCTAATAGAGTAATACTACATACAATAAGAATTATTATCATGTATGAATTATGTTTACAATGTCCAGTCCATTTGTATTTGGTAAATTTGGAGAAATTACTTTATTATCTATTCTATCTTGATATTCTAAAATTTTATACCAAGACCATTTTTATTATGACTTGTATTATGACCCTAAGAATATCTTTTTAGATCTTAAAACATTTTCATAGAGAGACAACTTAGTCATTTATGTTTCTTAACCTTATGTACTTTGAACCTCTTTTGTGAGTTTCTTTTCTGAATTTGGTAACAAAGAAAACTATAGTCATAACTATCTAGTCTTTAACTTCATCAGAGACCCAAGAATGATATAATAGCACCTAATTAATTAAGAAGGGCAAAGCAAGCAACTTCCAAAACTGAGAAAAAAAAACAGAGACATCTGACTGCCTAGACAATTACTCCAGGGTTCCTCTGCAATGTTTGGACATCCATCTTCACACCTTCAGGTCTAGAATATCTGACAGACTTTTGTAAAGCAGGAATTTTGAAGAACTGCCCTATCTTGTCCTGCCAAAGTTCAGCAGTTGTCTCCTTTTGTGTCTTGCTTGTCCAATTTCGAGAGCATTCTATCAACAGTCTGGGCAATGAGATTTATTTGCCCTCTGGCTAACTTTGCCACAAATGAAAGCGAACTACATGGTGCTGCCAGAAGCAGAAGTGTCTCACTGTCATGAAAAGTTTTATACTACTAAAACATTTTTAATGGAATATTTTGTAGGTATCTGAAGTGTTTGAAGATTATATATTTAAAATATGTTTTTGTTTGAACTTGCAAACATACTTAACAAAATTATGTTTCTCTCTAATAGATGACTATTAACCTTTGTTTCTTTATCTTAAATAGCTTTCAAGGACTAGAAATTTACATTACATTTTTTAAATGAACTGCATGGGACAATACCTTAAACAAGAAACAGAAACATACCATACAATATAACAAAAATAACCTTAAATTTGTATCAATACTCAAAAATATCTTAAACAAGAGTAAAAACATATATGGTATAACAAAAATAACCTATAATTTGTATCAATATAAACAAATCCATATGAATGTAAAATATTTGAGAGTAATAGTTGCTTTTTTAGTTTGTAGTAGATTAAATAATAATATATTCTTCCATCCTATCATGTCTATATACTATTTTTCTTTTCAGAGTGAGATGCCCAAATCTAATTTCCATTGCTTAGTTTCCTCTCTGACCATGACCAATAACAACTTGTAACCAACTCGCCTGAACAATGACAAACTTCCAATGAATTATGAAAAACTTCCCACCCCACCGTTTTATAATGTGGGTGTCTCGTTATTAAAGTTACTTCCTATTGTCCAGGTGGCGATGAAGCTCAAGGTCTGGGAGAACTAGCTGTTGTCTAGTTTTACTGCGATGGGAAAGTGCAAGGGCTATCTGAAGTTCTTACTGGAGTAGTCTACGAGACTGGACCATCTTAGCTAATTACTTTGAAGTTGTCCTGAACAGTTTGTAGTCTAAAGTTGATTTTTGGATAATGTTTGTTATCTTAGTAGTATTAACATAATCCAGGTGGATTCATCATTGTGGGACCATAACAACCTTTTGGAGACTTCAATTATCACTGTTAGGAATGGTCATGGTTCACTGCAGAAAACTTAAACATTTTAAGTGTCACATGCAGCAGAACTTGGAGAAGTTATATGATCATAATCTATTAAATACAGCTAGGGTACACAGCTTAATTCCTAATTACCTGCTTCAGAATCAAGTCTGAAATCAGATACAGGAAGCTAGATTAAACCTAGTTATAGAATTAGTTAGTACTCTATATGAAAATTAATATCATGACAGAAAAGTTTTATATATATTTATATGATAAAAATTTGAGAGTGAAAGACCTCCGGATCGGGGAGACTCTCACCCAAGTCTCAGGATAACACAACCCCCCAAGAACTCACGAGAGACTGTCTTTGCTGCAATCATACGAGGTTTATTGACAAGTACCAGAGCTCTGGGGTCGCGACTCATAGCCCACACAGGGGAGGAGTTCGGCCCTGAGTAGCTGGGAGAAGGAGTTTTTAAGGGAAGAAACCACAACCCAGTAATCCAAAGGGGGTGGGGAGGGCGTCATTGGAAAATTCCAAAAATACCAGTAATCATTGAAAATTCCAAAAATACCAGTGATCATCACAAGGGGGTGACTCCCTGTTTATTCTCAAGATTATAATCTAACTTTATCTTCAGCTAGTCCCTGAAACAGGGTCACTGACCCGAGTAACCTAGATTTTTTTGGCTCTCCTCTTCCTGCTATAGGGGTCAGGATTCATCCGGGTCTTTCAATAGAATATTTATACATTAATAAAAGTTGTAAAGGGTCAAAATAAAACCAAAGTATTATGAGATTAGTGGCAAAACAATAGTCCCTTATTTTGATTTTCTTCTGTCCCATACCAGGTGGCTCATCTGACATGAGATAGAGACTTTTGATTTTCCTCAAACAAGCATGCTTGGGTTTAGAGGTGGAGCGAATCATGTTCCAACACCACATCCAGGCTTACATTTTAATTGAGTTTGGACTACAATAAGATCATTTGCCTTATATGTCTGTAGAGAACTGTAGAAACAAATATTTGGGAAGACTTACAAATTTTTTTCCTGTTGGGAATGTATAATACCATTAAGCCTATTAACTCTTTTTCTTGGGAAATTTTCTCTGTAGGATTTCTTCTTCTTCTTCTTCTTCTTCTTCTTCTTCTTCTTCTTCTTCTTCTTCTTCTTCTTCTTCTTCTTCTTCTTCTTCT
>PVIU01005648.1:0-12252 GCA_004026605.1 Ondatra zibethicus | reverse complement strand
TTTGATGAACTATCACCTCTCCTAATCAAAATGTCCTTCTTTTTTGAATCTAATCTTTATCTTTATGTTCTGTAAAGATTTTGTTTCTTGTGGAAACAAAACCACAACCTGTCCCCCAATGCAACACATTTCTTGACTTCTATTCTGAAGCCAAGATATCTCTAAAGTATATAAACTGGCTGAATTCAGTAGTACCTTCCACAATGCTATGTCTCTCAGTAGCTGCCATTCTCTTCTTCATTAACATTTTAAAAATTCAAAATTAACAAAACATTATATGAGGTATAAACTCCCTATGTTATAATATTTTCTACTCTTATTTCAAATATTTTTATTACTTTACTTTTACTTTAAAAACTTTATTATTTTAACTTATTTTTTCTATGACTGTCTATACATTTTCTTTTCTATATTTTGCACCTATGTACCTTCTAAGCCTATTGTACTGTTTTAGAGGTTTTTCTGTGTCAAGATCTGGCTTTCTGTGCATCTGTAGCATTCTCTGACCATGTAAGACAACCCATAAAGGGCTGGTCCATCCATTATGTGGTTCTGGCGGCTAGCTCAAGCCTACAGGCAGCATCAGGGAATAACACTGACCTGTCTGAGAGACTTCTAGGCTAGGAAGCCATGTCCAGCTCCTTGTTCATAATTTTCTTAGCTTTCTAAGGCCCTATGTTTGGATATTCAAGCCTCCACATTATATGCCATATATACTCTCTTTGGAACTGCCATCCTTCATATAAGGACACAGAAATGACAAGAACTTATAAAAGCATGGCCTTACGCTTAGGCTTAACTCAACTAGCTCTTATGGCTTAAATTAACCCATTCATATTAGTTTACATCATGCGATGTTTCGTTTCCTCTCTTCCATCTTGCACCTTCTGTTTCCTCTCTGTATTTCGCTGGTGACTCTGTCTTTCTTTTTACCAGAGTTCTCCATCTGCCTGGAATTCCTGCATATATGTTCTTCCCAAGCATTGGTCATTCAGTTTTCTATTACACCAATCACAATTGTACTTCCTCACATAGTGTACAAATATCCCACAACACAGAAGCCTTCCATGTCTCTAGCTCTCAACTGTGAGTTTGCAGTGATTGATACCACTGCAAAAGAATCTTCCTTGTCCTCAATAATCAAAGCATCATGGGTCATGGGCTTCCACATAGCTTCTGGCAGCAGTATAGGTCATAGAAATCCACATGGTTTCTTGCATCAGCATGAAGCACATGCATCATGGCCCTTGGAAGCAGCACAAATCATGGGCAACAACATGTCCTCTGTTGGTAGCAGGGCCAACAGACATCCACATAGTTCCTGGTGTCAGCAAAGATCGGTATCGACATGGCCTCCATATGGAGCACAGACCATAGCCATCTACATAGCCTCTAGTGGCAGCCTGAACCACAAACTTCAGCATGGTCTCCAGCAACAGCACAGATCAAGGACATGAACATGGCCTCTGGCCTGGAGATCATACAAGTTCGACCCTGGAAGACCATGCTGCCCAGGCTCCCTATTTCCCTATCTCTGAGCAATCATGGGATGTCTGAGCAGGTCTCCTTGAAAGACACCCATGATCTGGGTGCCCCTGGAGGCTAAGTTGGTATCTATGGTCCACGCTGCTTCCCCAGGCTGTGTTGATGGCTGAAGTCCTTGTGGACATCTGTGTTCTGTATTACTGGTGGAGACCATGTCAGTGTCTATGGCCCATGATACTGCCTAAGGCCATGGTGATGTCTGTGGTCTGCTTTTCCCCAGGAGGCCATGTTGAGGTCTGTGGTCCATGTTACCACTAAAGGCCATGTGGACATCACTGGTCTGTGCTGCCACCTGAAGCCATGTTGATACAAGTAGATAATCATGCAATGGTGAAGCAGGGACTAGCTGTATGGTTTTGTTGGCTTTTTGAAGCTTATATTTTATCTTTGAATTTTGTTTTTCGTTTGTTTGAAAAAGAGAGCGAGAGCTAGATGCACTGTGCTGGAAATTGTCCATGCAGCCACAAAACAAGCAAGCAGAGTTTTAATGATTCCAAGGTTTTCTTTCCAGTAAAATTTTATAACTATTAATTGTCTTTGCTACACTTTCCTCTTCCTACAAAATTAATGTGATATGAAAAATATTACTTACAAATTCGTTGGTGAAATTGCATGAATCAATGAACATAAGTTTAGTTAAATATTTTTTAAACCACTTCTTATACTAAAATATAGAAAATAAAATTGGGATTAACGACGAGACCCATTTCACATTAAAATATACAAGTTAATTTTCTTTAAATCACTAGTGAATTCAAATTTGTGGGTTTTAATTGTTTTAGAAAAGAAAAATTTTAAACACAATGAAAATATTGGCTTTTCACTTTAGGTTTTTAATTTTTTTTCATCAAAATACAACATGTAGTCTTATACACATTTAGTAAGTTGTAATATTATGTATAAGTCATCATTGAAACTGTTCTAATATATCTTTATATCAGTTATCTTATGTTTCTTAATTTGAAATTTTTGATCATATCTTTTATAACTTATCTGTTGATCTACATTTATGTAATATATTATACCAATAATTCTAAAGCAGTGTTTTAGAATTTGCAGTTTTTTATCTTAATTCTATTTTTATTTTCTTATTCCTCACATTTTAAAAAATACTACTAATTTCTCACTGTTTTATGTTACAAAGGTTTTATGTTACACTGTTTTATGTTTTTGATTGACATATTTTTCTTTGTTTCTTGCTACCTGACTAAATTCATATAATTCAAAGAGATACTTCCATAGTTTTCTTGGAAATTGTTGCTGACATTATAAAAGTGGGATCCCTGTGCATTCTACACCAGGAAAACATACTGCATTTTCTTTCCAAATTGTTTTTCCTAATTAGACTTAGGAAATTCTCTTTTGCATGGGTGTATGGGTGGGTGTTTCGGTTTGCATCATGGCACATGCAGGGAGACCAGAGAATAACTCCCAGGAGTATATTTTGTGGGTCCTGGTCTTGGAGTTCATGTCCTCAGCTGTAGCAGACAGAATTTATTGCTCATTCAGCCATCTCATATGTCCTGTCTCTTGGTACCCAACCCCTCTTTTGATGCAGGGGCTCATGTAGTCCATGCTGACCTCAGACTTCTGCTTTTACCTCCCAGGTATATATTCTCTGGAAGCCATTTCAATGATCCCTCTGGTGCCACCCTGACCTGGCAGTTTGCTTTTCTAGAATGAGAAAATAGAGGGCGAACTAAGTACCTGCCTTTCATGCTGTGTCTGGGTCTGTGGTCGTTTGCATGGAAGTGGCCTCCATAATCTCACAATGACTGGCACTATTAGGGGGTGTGGCTTTGTTGGAGAAATTGTGTCACTGTGGGGGTGGGCTTTGAGGTTTCCTATGCTCAGGATACCACCCAGTTTGTCGGTTGATTTCCTTTTGCCTGTAAAATGAAGGATTCTCAGCTAATATTCCAGTATACTGGCCTGCACACTGCCATGTTCTCTGACATGATGATAGTGGACTGAACATCTGAAACTGTATGCCAGCCAAAATGTTTTCCTTATAAAAGTTGCTATGGTTGTGGTGTCTCTTAACAGCAATAAAACTCTAACTAAGGCAGGGTCTATGGTCACCATCGCATTAGGACAATCCTCTTCTAACCTAGTTTCCCACAGTCTTTTTTCAAAACTCCACAAAGTAACATTGTATTTTTAATTTTTTTTAATAAAAGAGAACACTGTTACTATTTTGCTTATGCTAACATAGTAAAATACCTTAATTGATTTCAAACTATAAAAATTATTTTTCATAAACTTAGTAAGCTGTAGTTGGCCAGAGCATTATTATTGTGTTTTGTAAGTGTGAATTTCTGTACACTTATTTTATTAATTCATTTTCCAAAGACTTTCATATATTAATGCTACATTTTATAAAATAAACTGCATATGATAAATACAAGTAATAAAACAGATAAATATACTTGTTAATATCACAACTATAACGTAGAGTAATATAACACTCTTTAATCAACAGGATTGTGCTTTTCAAAATCATTTTATGCTTAACTATTATTTTCCACTTGAATTAATTACAAGAATTTAACATCATTTGATTTTTGTGACTAACATATCTTAAAACCTTGTGTGGGGACAAGATGGTGTGCTTGTCATATCGTCCTGTAAGAATAGAGTAGACAGACAGCAAAGTGTACAAGTGTATTGTCATTTTTGTATTAACAATCTTAAACATGTTGAAACAATTTAAAGCAGAGTACCGTATGAGATGGGGAGTTAGCCAAGATCTTGACTTCTCAGGGTAGCTTGAGAATCAACGTTCCTAAAGACTTCGGAACCCAACCTAGAGCAAGCCCTTTTAGAGCACTCACTTAGTCTTTATAAAATTTGTGTACTGAAGTTCAAGTTCATAGGGTACCAGCTTGTTCTTTGTAGGCTGAACTGAACCCTGGTTGACTAGATGTGGAAGTGCAAATAACATGAAAAACAGGACCAATCAGAGAGGAGTACTCAAACTTGGGGAGGTGCGGGACCGCTGAGCTCACCAAATTGCTAAGGTGTGCAGTTAGCAGTTCCCATGGTGCCTGCAGGCCACCTGCTACATCCCTGACTTTTTCAGCAAAGTTTTTTTTTTCTTATTTCTTCTGTGTATGCTACAGCATTAACAGTTGTCTTCTGTTCACTCTGCAGCCTTGAGCCAGTCTTTAGAAGACTGTCAGAATGTTCTGGTACCATGCTCCTGAGCTCCATATCCCCCTTCTCTTCCTCCCTTCTCTCTCTCCCAAAATTTCTTTTGCTCACATAACATTTAATATTTCCAAACAAGTTTTTAACCCCACCAACCGATTACTTTATATATCTCACTAGGTTCAATTTCTGGGATACATTATAAATTCCTTCCATGATTTCATCCTCTTGACACATTTGTACACTGTGATGATCTCTTCTATTCCAAAAGTATGTTAAACTAAAAAAAAAATGGCACCAAGACTCCATTAGGTCACCAGGAACCCTATGATAAGCATGCTGTTTGGTTAAGGAAACTTCCACATAAGTCTAATAGCACAAGAGAAAAAAATGAACAAGAAAATAAAAGGGAGCTGGCAATCTGTGCCTATGTGGATCCTTACACAAATCTCATAGTAAATATTTCTGGAGCTGTATGCAGTTACGTGGGACATACATATTGGTTCCTGGAAGCATGAAAACATGCCACACTTTGCAAAATGTTTATGTTTTGTACATTTCTTACATTCTTTTTCCTTTAATCTCTATTTGAAAAGTATGTCTATTAGTAGTAGATTTCTCATAATAATTTCTTACAATAGTGATTAAAGGAATGAATGCATATTGATGTGTATATGCTTGGCATGAAGATAGCATCACCATCTTACAGCACGTGCTAGCCATTTCTCTCAAGCACTGAATCTCCCAAATCAGTGATTCATGATTTATAGCCTTGCTTTTACCAGTCTCTATTTAAATATTTAGTACAAGATCAATATTATTTTAAAAATATTAAGTGTGAATAAATGAAATGTATGTATGGGAAATTCTGTTTCCAAGAACCTTTTTTGTTTGTTTGTTTGCTTGCTTGCTTACATATAAACTTGAGCAAGAGAAGTGAGAGGGATGGGCTGATGAGATGGCTTGTTGCTTAAAGGTGCTTGCTGCTAAGCCTGACAACCTGAGTTCTGTCTCCAGGGCCCGAGAGGCTCCACTACTGTAAGGTCTGATCTCTCCATGTGTGCTGTGACATAGACATGAACACACACACACACACACACACACACACACACACATGCACACCCACGCACACTCACTCACAATGTAACAAAATAAATTTACACAGAAACAAAGCAGCTTTGATTCTCAGATAGTGTTGACTATCCCCAAAACATGTGTGGGGACCTCCCTGAGATAGAGTTGCTGTTTTTAGACTAGGGAACTCAATGAGAATTCAATGAACATGTGTCTTGACTCATGATAAATAAGTTACACACTCATATTTTTGTTTTTTCTTCATATAAATTGCTTTAAATCCACTAATGTTGTATTTTTCTTTCAGAAATAGAATGATTATATCAGTTGGAATGCTTTAGAGTACTGGGAATTATTGTTCACATAAGCAAATCTCAGCTGTCATCACTCATTTCACTTGCTCCTGTGAGTACTGTATCTAAAAAGGATAGAAAACCAAATCAAAAGGTGTCCTCTACCTATTGGTCACTCTGTTTTCTCAGTGTGTTAGGCACTGTGTGATGAAATACGAAAACAAAGGGCAAAGGTCCTTCTTACCTTCCCTTCAAGAGGCTCCCAAGTACTGAAAGTTTGATAATTTTCTCAATGTTTCTCAGGAATTATGGTCAGCCTAAGCAAAAAGGCCTATGTGATGCCCGACTATCAGGAACAGGTGTATTAATTCACATAATTTTTTATAATTATGTGTATATATGCATGCTTGTGTGGGGATCATGCACACGTGTGTGGGTTCACATGGGATGCAGAAGAGGGCCTCCTATCGTTTGGAGCTGGAGTTACAGGCAGTGTTAGCTGCTGGCCTTGGCTCCAGGAACCAAGCATGGGCTCTGCAAGAACAAGAGCACGTCTCTGCACCCTCCACCCTGAACAATGTTTTATGCACTGAAATAAAATCTTTACTTTCTCTTCCTCATTGCTGTATATAAAGGGAAACCACAGTCTTCCTGGTCCTCTAGTCTAATTCTGTTTCTCAGTTATCTTTGTTGCCTAGGAGCAGTTTTCCTTGTTAGCTCCTCTTTGTGCCAGTGTTGGCAGATGTTTAAGTGCATGTGCCAGTCAGTGCGAAAGTTCCCTCCTTTTCTCTTGCTGAGCATAATTGTCCTAAACCTTCAGTTTAATTTTCTGTTTTTCATGCTCTCCCTCAGCCCCACATTTAGCTATTCACACCAGCTTCCCAGCTTAATTTTCTCCTTTTAGTCCACACTTTTAGTCCCATAGTCAGCTACTCACAGGCTAAAATAGTTCTAAAATAGCCTTTGAAAAGGGAATTTACAAAAGTGAACTCCAGATGCTGAGGAAGATGTAGGCTAGACTTCTGGTTTATCTGTAACTTTTTGCTGAATTTTAAATATATCTAAAGTGCCAAATACCAAAAATGAACCAAGTTGCTTAATTTCTCATTCATAATTATGACATAAATTATTTATTAAGTGAATGGCAGAAGCGTGGATAGTATAAAAAATAACACATTTTTATTCTTAATTAAGATACTTAATTCAAACCTTAAATTTTTTACTTTCCTCCCATAAAAGTTCAATTATAAAAGTTTCACTAGTTAAAAAAGAGACCATGAATTTACTTGAGGGAGAGTGGGGAGGGGTTTGCAGTAAGGTTTGGAAGGAGGAAAGGGAAGATAGAAATGTGATAATATTATAATCTCAAAACTAAAATGGAAATGTTTAGAAATAAGGGGAAAAGTTTAAATTTCTTGATGTAGGTAAAATGGAATAACCCATTTTGAAGAGCAGTGGAAATATTTGTCTTTAGTAAAAGTCGCTGTCATATCTGTAAAAACCTTGTCAGGTCATAATTCTCCCTTCAAAATGGGATTCATTCCCAAAATACATCAGTAGTGTAACTTCTCTTGTGTGGGCAATGGAATGACCTTGTTCCATTCCCCCACACCACAAGATGAGACCTTAGAGCAAAGACATTCACTGTTTGTTCTAACAGTCAAATTTACATAGAGTCACTCCCACAAAACTACCAGCTCACAGACCCTGTAGAAATTCTAAAGAAGACAGGAATTGAGCCAGAAGGCAGCATGCCCCACCCTTACCAGACAGACAGGTCTGGAGCTGGGTGGCCTCCAGGTTCAGGGACACTTAGTAGTTTATCTAAAGGTGTTTCCCCTTGGGTGCTGCTCTTTCCCGAGTGATGCTACCTGTTCTAGAGTGCTGCTTTATCAGCTTCTACCTGCATATTTTTAGTTTTGATAAGCATATTATCATTGTCTTTGCCTGTGGAATTTTCCAACTATGTCTGTAAAAACTAAAAATCTCATGTAGATCACGCCTCATGCCTCTTCTTCTTCTTTCTCCTTCTTTGTGCAAAGGAATAAAGAACATGTAGCAAAAACGTACATGAGTTGATTTATTCAGTTTACCCTCAGAGGCAATTAGTCAGTTTTCGCCTACCATAGCTAATCTTTCTAGACCCTGAGAGGTTTAATGGGCTTAACCCCAAAATAGTTCTCGATACTTCTTGTCATTAAATATAGTGTACATGTCTCTTACTGAAGCACATGCACATAAAAATTGATATTAGCATTGACAATAATAAGAATTATCTAGATAATATCAGGAGTACTTGAACTCAACAAAGCAAGAATGAATTTTGTGACCAAAGCATTAAATAAGAGGACTCTGTTTCATTGGATTTTATAGGTGCCCCGAACACATTCTATAACATTAAATTTCCCATTCAAAGACCAATTATTGTGTGACTGGAGAACAGACCAAGGAGAAAAGGGCACAAAAGAGGTGCGAACACCTGTATCACGTCTTGACCTTTTCTTTTTCAATGTATCTTTTTTTCTGAAGCATATATTTATAATTTCACTTCTAACTGTTCCAAAGAAGAAACTGATTCACTGAGGTGGGGATTTATCTTAAAGTGTATTAACTGACAACCTAAGGCTATCTCTAGAGATTTCTCCGCAGAAGAGCATCTTCTGTCCTGTTCCTGGCTAACTGAAAAGGAGCGTACAGTTCCTATTTGTTATCCTCTGAGAATCTGCCATTCTCTTTCTCTTATGGGCCTTTTACAAAATAAAATTAATTTATTAAGTTATGGTCTTGTAAGTTATGTTCGATATGTCTTAGGTGTCTTTGTAATGGACTCTTTACCTAGTCCTGTATCTCAAGATGCTTCCTTTATTTTTAATTTAAACCTTATATAACTATTTTGCATTTTATATATGTCAATAATTTATATATGTCAAAAATTGAAATAATTTTATAAGGATTTTAAAATATATTTGTTTACCTCTTTATCATGGAAGCATACTGATGCTCACTTTGTGTCTTTCCTCAACTGACTTTTACTTACATCAAGGAAGCTAAGATGCTATGCTCTGAGTTATTGATCTGCTGAGAGAATCATTAGGCAATATCTGCCAGTGTCACATACCTCCATTATTACTGCTAAATAACAGGTCTTGAAATTGAGTGCACTGATTCTTTCCACTTAATCTTCATATTGGCAATTGAATTAGATTTTTTGCTTTCCATAGAAAATTTGGTGTAATCCTTTCTATATTTATAAGTATCTGTGTTTATGTCTGTATAATGAATGCATAGAATTCATAAGGCAATTCAGTGCAAATTGGCATAGATACATTGAATCATTCCAGCCATGAATACAATGGATCATCAGTTTTGATTTCATTTATTTCCTAAAGTACCTTTAGTGTTCAGTAAAAATGTCCTATACAATTTTATCTAGACTTACAGTTATGTAGTTAATTTCTTTTTGAGCTATTGTACATGGTTTTGCATTTTTGACTTCAGTATAAATGATTTAATTGGTGATAGAAATAGTTTGTGCTTTTAAATGTGTTTCTTGCCTCTTATTACAAAATAAGTTTTAGAAGTTTATTTTGTAGAAAAAAATTTAATTTCTACATACTCAGTTATGTCATTTGCAAATAAAACAATTTTTAGAAAGCATTTCTATTATCTTTGGATATTATAGTCATATCATTCCCTTCCCTTACTCCCTTCACGTCTTCGCATATACCCACCTAGTCTTCTTTAAAATTCATGACCTCTAATTTCATTAATTGTTGCTTTATACATATATGTATAAACATGTCTTCACTTCTCTGTGAAGTATATCCTTTATTGCCATACTGTAATGGCAAATCTTCAGATTTTATGCAGGACTATTGCTGGATATTTGATCACACTGTGTGAAGGTATGTCTGTATTTTACCTCACTTGCCTAAAACATCTTCTGATTGGTTTGATAAAAGGATAAATGGCCAATAGGTAGGCAGGAGAGAATAGATGGGACTTCTAGGGAGAAAAAGAAACACAGAGGAAAAATGGGGGGGTGGCTTTCCAGTGAGACCCAGAGAAAGTAGAGTATACATTGCTGAGGAGAGGTAATGAGCCATGTGGTAGAATGTAGATTACTATAAACAGGTTAAATTTTAAGAGATATTTGGGAACAAAGCTAAGCCCAAGCTTTCATATTTAATAAGATGTCTTCTGTGATTTTTTTTGGGGAGCTGGCTGTCCAAAGAAAGACCAACTGCCCTGGATAATGTGGAAAGAGTAGACTCCCCAGAGAACTTCAGTGTCCAAAGCTTGAGTGTTAAGCTTTAAAAGTTTGCATTGACCCACAATTCACAGAGAAAAATAATCCTCAAAGCTCTAACATTAATAGACAGACCTTCAGATAAGTAGTGACTGGATTCAGTCACTTATAACCAGGGCAAATTCCTACAGTTTACAATATTGTGTTTCTCATTTGAGTCTGAGACCTCATGAGAATGACTGTCTTTCTGATAACATATGTACTTGCTTATTTCATGAATCATTACGAAGTCTTCATCCTTCCCTCAGCTTTCTCTCTGCTTTTCCCCCTCTAACATGAGTTCTCAGCAGAATCACGCTTAATATCCGAGTCATGCTCAGCTAGATTTTTTCTTTCTTCCTTTCTATAATGTGTTTCCTTTCTCCATTACCTTGTACAGAATTGCCACCACTTGTATAATTATAAAGAGACACTGTACATTTGGGTACCAACTTAGTCTATTACTGGTGCTAACACAAAATTACTATGTGAACAAAATGTGTTGCTACATCCTTGTAATCGCAGTACTCAGTAGGACAAGACAAGGAGACTCTCTAGTTTGACACTGCCCTGGGGTACAAAGTAGATCTAGGTAGTTGATTAATGCTCCTGCTTTCCATAAACCAAATATAGAGAGTCACTTCATATGAAATAATCTATAAACTGTAATACAGATTATAAAACCAATTAAGATTAAAGTTCTGGCAGATTGATATTTGGTGGCTCACTTTCTGCTTCCAAAAGATGCTTTTTCCTGCTTCTTTTAAAGGCAATGAGTCCCGTGTCTTCACATGGAATAAAAGAGACAAAAGGACAAATTCATTTCCTTGATATGTTATATAAGAGTATAAATCCTACCCATTCAAACATATCATTGTGACTGGTCTACCTCTCCAGTTTCTGCCTCTGATCCTATATTGCACCAAAATGATCTCCATATAAACGCTATGTGAAGACAGTCACTCCTGCTATAGCACAGGTGAAGATCTTCTGACATTTTGATTTATCTTTACATATTTATTTGTACAACTTTTTAAGTGTTAGGTGTAGGACATATAAGATAGATATACATATTTACCTATATGTATCTGTATATCTTTATTGATATCTATCTTATAGCCTATTGTTGACATGTTTTTCCATATACAAGAATCATAGAAATTACCTTCATTTATGTGTTGTTACTTTCCCCATTTAGAATGAAAATATCCAAATCTAAACACATTTAACAGTGTAGAGAGTTTTAAAGAAGTCACCCATCCTTTTGCATGCAAAATTCAAGATGTCATTGTTTTTTACCGCTGCGTAGTACTCTAATGTGTATATATTCCACAATTTCTTGATCCATTCTTCCATTGAGGGACACCTCGGTTGTTTCCAGGTTCTGGCTATTACAAATAATGCTGCTATGAACATAGTTGCACAAATGCTTTTGGGTATATTCCCAAGAGTGGTATTGCTGGAGGTAGGTTGATTCCCAATTTCCTGAGAAACCACCACACTGATCTCCAAAGTGGTTGCACAAGTTTGTATTCCCACCAGCAATGAATGAGTGTTCCCGTTACACCACATCCTCTCCAGCATAGGCTATCATTGGTGTTTTTTATTTTAGCCATTCTGACAGGTGTAAGATGGTATCTCAAAGTTGTTTTGATTTGCATTTCCCTGATCACTAAGGAAGTTGAGCTATCCTGAGTGAGGTAACCCAAACCCAAAAAGACGATTATGGTATGTATTCACTCATTAGTGGACCCTAGCCATAAAACAAAGGATACTAAGCTTATAGCTCACAAGCCCAGAGAAGCCAAATAGCAAGGTGAACCCAAAGAAAATCATATATAGCTCCTCTTGGAAATTGGAAGCAAACAAGATTGCCAGGCAAAAGGTGGGAATACGGGGGTG